>PVIH01030221.1:0-12473 GCA_004025045.1 Sigmodon hispidus | reverse complement strand
TTTGAGCTGGTATTCTTCTCCTTCTTCTATTCCTATTATTTTCAAATTAGGTCTTTTCATGGTGTCCCAGATTTCCTGAACATTTTGAGTTATGGCTTTTTTAGTTTTACTATTTTCTTTGACTGATATATCTATTTGAGCTACTGAGTCTTCCACTTCAGAGATTCTATCTTCCATCTCTTGAACTCTGTTTGTTATGTTTGTATCTATGGTTCCAGCTTTTTTCTTCAGATTTTCTATTTCCATCTTTGCCTCATTCTGTGCCTTTTTTATTGCTTCTATTTCAGCTTTTAGTTCCTGGCATGTTTCTTTCATAGATTTGGTCATCTCTTCCAATTTTTTGTTTGTATTTTCTTCTATTTCTTTAAGGTTATTTTTCATATCTTCTTTTGAGCTTCGACGATTATCAAAAAGGAATTTCTGGTGTTGCTTCCTTCTGTTTCCTCTTCATTGCTTAGTTCAGGTCTTGTTTTTGTAAGATTGCCACTCTCTTCTGGAGTTACCATGTTGTTCTTTGTATTATTATGTAATTTTTTGCACTGATGTTTGTCCATGGCTTCAGTGGTTCACGATTAGATGGCTCCTGGTCAATTGTGGCACTAGGGCTTGTGTGCCTCCTGTCACCTCTCTTGGCAGGGTCTGAGTCTGCCCTTCAGAGACCCCAGAAGTTATCTGTTCACTCAGTTGGAGGTTGAGGTGGGTAACCTTGCAAATTCCCTCAGCAGCAGCTCTGGGTGGGGTCTGAATCTTTCCTTCAGGGACCCCGGTAGTTATCTGTTTGCTCAGTTCGAGGTCGAGGTGGGTAGCCGTGCAAATTCCCTCAGCATCAGTTGTGGATATGGTGACAGGCCGACTTTATCTGCCCCTGCTACAGAGTGCGCTGGGACTCTGCAGACAGCACCTGGTCCCAGAAGTGGACTCTGTCATTTCAAATCACTTTACATGTAACTTTTCTTTGTTGACTCTGAAGTCACTGTTATCACCTACATCTTAAAATTAACAGAACTGGCCAACCCTGTATTTTTTTTCTTTTACTTTTTGGCTCTTTGCTCTTCTGGAGGGTCTACCACCCAGGACCAAAAATAAAGAAAAAATATTATAAAGAGTCTTAATCTTACTTATAGATGCCTAGCTTTAGCTTGACTTAGTTCTAGCCAGTTTTTCATAAATTATCCCGTCTACCATTTGCCTCTGGACTTTTACCTATGTCATTTTCTGTATATCTTTCCTTCTTATTCTATTTCTGTTTATGTAGCTAGGTGACTGACACTTTTATGTTTTTAATAGCTCCTTGATCTTCTCCTACTTTTTGCCTTCCAATCTTGCCTATCCTTTCTCCTGCCTTGCTATTGAACAGCTTTTTGTTACCAATCACATGTTTTGGATAGGCCAAGTGGCGCTGCTGCACAGAGTTAGACAAATGTAGCATATAAGAACATACAAATATGTGCATCCTTGAACAAATGTCCTGCAACGTGAACAAGTGTGACACATCTTAAAATAAAATTCTACATCACTGACCATGGTTACGGAAGTAGATACTCATCAAAATTTTAAGGTTGAATACATTGAAACAATGGAAAATATGGCTTAATAGTAATTGGGGTCATGATGAGTTCAATTAGAATAGTATAAGCCATCTAAACCAGTGCATTTCAGGCATGAAGTAGCCAGTGGGGGTCTGATGAAATAGGTAGAATGTAATAGAATTTTATCAAATTTATGGAAGAAGTGAAATGATCTCCTAAAGATGCAAATCCTTATGTCTACAAATGTGGAGAGAAACTAATATTAATGTGGTTTTAATAAAAGATTCTTTTATTTATTCAAAAAAAAAGATTACTGAAGACTTCAAAGAAGATATTTAAAATTCCCTTAAAGAAATAGAAGAAAATACAAACAAAAAATTGGAGGAGATGAACAAATCCTTGAAAGAAAAGCAAGAAAAGGCAAACCAAAAAAATGAAAGAAACATTCCAGTAACTAAAAACTGAAATAGAAGCAATAAAAAAGACACAAAATGAGGCAAAGATGGAAATACAAAATCTGAAGAAAAGAGCTGGAACTACAAATACAAGCATAACCAACAGAATCTAAGAGATGGAAGAGAGAATCTCTGAAGTGGAAGACTCAGTACCAGAAATAGATACATCAGTCAAAGAAAATACTTAAACCAAAAAAGCTATAACAGAAAATGTTCAGGAAATCTAGGACACCATGAAAAGACCTAACCTGAGAATAATAGGAATAGAAGAAGGAGAAGAATACCAGCTCAAAGGCACAGATAATGTTTTCAATAAAATCATAGAAGAAAACTTTCCTACCTTGAAGAAGGAAATGCCTATAAAGATACAAGAGGCTTACAGAACATCAAACAGATATGACACCCCCAAAAAAAATCAGCACGCCACATAATAATAATAAATAATAATGTTCCACAAAACATACAGAACAAAGAAAAAATTAAGAGCTGCAAAAGAAAAAGGCCAACTTACTTATGACTATTCACTGGAAACAAAAGCTAGAAGGGCTTGGTCAGAAGTTATACAGTCATAAGAGCATGGCTGCCAACTTAGAATACTATACCCAGCAAAATTATCAATCACCATAGAAGGAGTAAACAAGATATTTCATGACAAAATCACACTGAAACAATACCAATCTACCAATCCGGCCGTCCGGAAAGAATTGGAGGGAAAACTCCAACCTAAGGACCCCAGATACACCCAGGATACCACAGACATTCAATAAATCCACAGAAGAATAGCCCAGAGAAAGGAAATACATACAAGCTACCACCAAAAATAGCAGGAAATATCAATTAGTGGTCACTAATATCCCTTAATATCAATGGACTAAACTCACCTATAAAAAAACACACTAACAAGATGAATTAAAAAAAAAACCAGAAACCATCCTTCTACTGCATACAAGAAACACACCTCAAGCACATAGACAGACACAGGCTCAAAGGAAAGGATTGGAAAAACATTTTCCAATAAAATGGTTCTAAGAAACAAGCTAAAAGCAATAAAAAGGGGCCAAGATGGTCATTACTTATTCATCACAGGAAAAATTGGTCAAAAGGAGATTTCAATCCTGAATATTTATGCCCCTCTAATGAATTACATGTTATATCTCCAGCCATTTTCCTTAGGATAAAACTTGCTTCATTTAAGTAAATTATTTTGTTATATACCTGGCTTTTGTTGACTAATATTTTGTCAAGTGTTTTTGCATCTAAAGGATGTTGAATTGTGGTTTCTCTCTCTCTCTTTTTAACTGATACTGGCACAGAGACAGTTGTATTCTTATAGAATTAATTAAAAATTCTTCCTCTTGTATTTTCTGAAAGAATCTCTGTAGAATTTATATTATTTCTTCTGTATATGAGCAGTAATAGAAAGCCTCCCAGATCCAGAGAAGTAGCTTGTAGATTTTTTAATTATAAATTTAATTTCTTGAGCAAATATTTTTCAGGTGACCTTGCTTATCCTTAAAAAGTGAACAGTCAATCATATTGAGTATTAACTTGACAAAATCTGGAATCCCCCAGTAGACACACCTTCAGGTATGGCTTGGAAGTTGCTCGTACATTGAGTTAATGGAGGAAGGTGGACCTACCCTCACTATAGACAGAGAATTCCATCATCTGGAGTTTCTGGATGAATGAAGAAGAGAAACTGTTTGGATAACCAGTATTCATCTCTCTGTGTCTCTTTTCTGTGGATGCAACATTACAAGGTTCCTCACACTCCTACAGTCATGATATCCCTGCCATAGTGAACAGTGCCTTCAGACCAACCGTGAACCAGATTAAATCCTTTCTTCCTTCAGAGGCTTTGCCATAAATTTTGCTGCACCAACCAGGGATGTAGTGGCTATTCACTTCACCTATGACCTTGGGCTATCCAGCCTGATAGAGATGGGACTTTCTGCCTGCTGAGGTAAAGGAAAAAGACAGGGATAGTACACCATCTTCTTAGCATAACTGGACATCTACCAGTCAGGTACATTCTCCCCCAGGCAGAACAGAAGATGATAACAGTTGTTCCTTTGGTTCTGTTTTTGTGAGTGTATCTCCCAAATTCGTATCCTGATAAATCCAGATTACCCATTGAACAGACTCACGTGGATTGCTCTTAATACAGGGAAGAATAAAAAATAAGTGAGTTTACTGCTTTATGCTTTCTTTGAGAAAGTGGTTGATTCACCTGAATTATTGAGGTTATTTGCACGGTGTTCTCAGAATGCTTATTTTAAAAATATTCTTTGATAACTACAAGTTGTTTTTTAATTTTTATTGCTTATATTCATTGTATATTGTGCTGTGTTATAGGAGGATATTTTCACATGAGCACATCTTGTTTGTTTAGCAAGCCCTCTGCCCCTACCCTTCTCCTCATGCCTCCCCCCTTCACTAGTCCCCATTGTTTCCCTAGACAGTTTCACTTTCACTTTCATATTTTTATACATTCATACTTTTATATCTCAATAAGCAGTCAAGAGTGAACATCAAAGAAAAATCATGTTTGTTTTTCTGAGACAAATTTAATTTGCTTAATATGATATCTATAGTAGCATCCACTTGCAGTAAACAGCATGACCCTGTTCTGAATAGCTCTGCCTATTATTTTTGAAACAGGGTCTCTCAGTGAACCCAGAGGCCATCCTTTGGCAAGACTGGATGACTAATACTACCAAGATTCTCCTGTCTACCCTTGTCACAACTTCAGTGCTGGACTTACATGTGTGTGCCATCATGTCTGGTTTGCTATGTGGGTGCCGAGATCTGAATTTATATCATGTAAACATTTATATCATGTATATGACAAGCACCTTATTCATTGAATTACCCTCCAAATGTTCCCAACCCCTTTAAAATCCAGTACCACTTATTTATCACTCTGGCAGTTGGGATATCATTTATATGCTCAATAATAACAGCTGGTCAAAATATGGGAAAATAATCTTTATTCTGTTTAGGGAGAAATCAATAGAATTTAGTATATAGCTGATAATAATAGGAAAAGAGTAATGTAAGATTTGGTTACTAATAGATTATTAAAATTCATTTGATATTTATACATTAGTCATCACCATTTAAAGTCCATCTTTGAATTCACTGCTCTACATTATGCTTAGCTGTCATCATGGTACTATGTAATCAGTGTCACCTGTTCAATTGTGGAAATGTCCCACTATGGCTTGAATCTACATGAACTGTAACATTCCATTCTTCATCCCATGGAACTGTGATTCAGCTTCTTGTCATACTAATGGCATTTTTCTGTGGATATTATATATGGGAAACTTAGATCTCCATATAGGTGCTTTTATTCATAATGAAATGTGTTGATAGAATCGTCCATCACCAGTGTCTACAAATCATGGCACTGTTAAAAGATTGAGCATTTTGATAAAATGGATAGCTTTTCATTGTAGTAAATGAGGCTGGTTCTCCATGTCCTTCAGACCCACCACACTCTTGAACAACTTGTTTCTTGCTTATGCAGAAATATTTAAGTGTGTAATGAGTGTTTATTTGCATCCTTCAGATTATCCAGAGAGGGGATTGTCTTCTGACAAGTGCTGTTGGTAACTCTATTGTGGTAAAGACATCATGGTATCCTTAGTAAACAAACTTATATGAAGATAAACATGATTTCAATGACTGAACTGAACATCTATGCCTGTTTTTAGGGTTTTTCCACCTAGAGTCTTCTTGTTGCCAGTTCTACACCCTTTCCATCTCTTCTTTGAATGGTGGATCACCCTCTTTAGGCCTTTAGCTTATGACACAGTGTACTTTACTCCTCTCCTTGGAAATGTACTGGTCCAGTAATCGCTGATATTCCTGCAAAGTGACAAGTAGAGAGAAAATAAATCATTACACTGAGTTGTACCTTATGTTTGATGCAGTTTCTATGATAATTTTTATTATTGATTTTTTAAAATTTTCTCAAAGTTTACTTTTTTATAGTTTTAACTTGTTTTTATGCATTAGTAAATGTTCACATGAGTTAATGTTCACAGATTTGCTTTTGCTTTTCCATTTTGGAATTTTTTAACTTCCTCCCCAAATTATGCCTTTTCCTGTGCAGCTGTGGTCACATTTTTGGGGTTGTGTTATCTAAGAAACAGCTCCATTGATGAGCCAAAGTTACCAGTATTGAAATTTCTCTCATCAGTTGTTTATAACCACTGTAGGTAAACTTAATCAGATGTTTGTCTATAAATTTTATCACTATAGGCTCTAATAGACCCATACTTATCCCTTGTATAATCATGCAACACAGGAATGAATTATGAATATCTGAAAAAGGCTCTGAATCTTAGTCTAAAATATTTAGTCTGGGATGGGGGGCATGGCTGAGTTAGAACCAGGCCTACTAGAATCACAGGTATTCATCCAAGAGCTAGATACAGCACTGTTCTGTAATACCAGACCTGGAAGGCAGATATAGGCAGAGTTTTGAAACTCAGAAGCTGTTGGCCAGCAAGATCAGCCTCACCAGTGAGCTTGAGGTTCAGTAAGAGACCCTGTCTCAAAAAGTACAGTGAGGGATGATGGGGGATATTGGAAGTAGATCGCTAGCCTTCCCATCCATGTGCAGAGGTGAGCAAGCACTAACATGTACAGTTGTGTGTACATTCAGGGAGAGAAAAAGAGAGAAATGAGTGATAAGAAGGAAAAGTTAGTGAAGCATTTACAACATCATAGCAGGCTGACAGATGATTGGTAAGAAAATCTGAGTCCCAGACTGAAGATAATAAATCTGTACATCAAACTCCTAACAGAACACAGACTGGGAGCAAAGTACAGGAAAGAGAAGGGACAGACAGACTGTCACAAAGTTGTGAAAGTTATATAGTTTCTTTCCTTATAAATACTCACTTACAGTAAACTCTACCAGGTGGAACAGAAAAACTAACATGTGGATTCCACTATGAAAATAACAGCTTAATATGTTGCATGTATCTTATAAATAGCAAGTTTTGAGACAGGAGCTATTGCTCTGGTGGATTTTGAATTCTTTTTGTGGCTGAAGATAATTTTTACCTTTATAGCCTTTATTTCCTCTTCTCAAAGTACTAAGATTGTATGTTCAAAAAATCTTACATGAACTTGTTTTTCTTCTGATTAATAGAAATTTAGTTTTTGGTTCATAGAGTCTTAAGAAAGAAAGAAATCAAAATATAACACAAAGAATATAGTTACCATATTGAAAGATATACATTGCTAAAAGACTAAGTGTGACACCATTACTCATACATCACTTAATCAACAGACACAGGCAACAGACTATCAAGTAGATATTTAGGAATTAATAGCAGAGTGGATCAGGCTTGGTCGGTCTTTAGGCTTCAATAAATTTCTTAATAAACAGAAATGGAGAGAACAGGAGGCTTGATAGATGGCTCAGCAATAAAGTATGTGTAAAAAACTGGAAAAGAATCCAAGTCAGATGGCTCACAAGCACTTATAACTCCAGGGTACCGAACTCCACATTGTGCCTTTACAGATATTACATGCACACATGGAAACACACACACACATGGAAACACACACACATTTTGAAATATTTTAAATTAAAGGAAACATTGAGGGTGATGTCATTTAAATACCTTAAGTTTTTCCCTATAGAATCTGTCTTGCTGTGCCATCATCTGGTCTTGTATCCTCTCCATCTTCTCAGTCAACTGTTTTATATGTTCCTTGTTACTTTCCTCTTTCTCTTGCAGCAACCTTTCATTCCTCTGTTGCATCTCTCTCATCTTGACCTGTGCCTTCTCTATCTTCTCAGTCAACTGTTTCATGAGATCCTCAACATTCTTCTTCTGTAGAAGCAACTGTTCATTCTGCTGCTGCATTTCTCTTATCTTGGCCTGGGCCTTCTCCAGCTTCTCAGTCAACTGTTTGATGTGTTCCTCATGAGTCTTCTCTTTCTGTACAAACAACTGTTGATTCTGCTGCTGCATTTCCTCCAGCATTTTTGCTGTAGCCTGTGCAGCTTCAGCTTTCACACACTCCACTGGAAGGGGTGGGGACAAGAAAAAAGGTGTAAATGCATCACATTTCACATTTTTCTCTTCCTTACCTGCTTCATTGTTATTGCTGACAGTATCATACTACCCATATCTGATACTAGCCAGTGAGAACTGGCTATGCTTTTATAAGTCTTTCTTAGGGTACCAAGTTTACAAGTAATTTAAATGGTCCAAGGGTTCTCAGGGCATGTAGCCCCTTCACTTGTACCTTACCTTCAATCTCCTTTTTCTTCTCTGTTAGACTCAGGTCTGTTTGTAGAATTGCATCACTCATTTCTTCCTTAGACTGCAAAAATTGCTGCAGAGCTTCTTCAGCCTTAAAGTTCATTAACATGAAGTTAATAGCAGGCTGTTGTACTTTCTCGATACCCTACTTTTGTCTAGTGAGGCCACTTGGTGCCAAGATTCCCAGACAAAGAAACAGGCACATGGGCCAGGATTATTAGAGGTCTATGTTGGGCAAAAAAGATGATTCTTTTAGTTGTTGGCTCTATTTTTAGAGTTAATGGCGTTGTCATGAGAGATGGGGTGATTTTTCTGTAGCTTTTATATAAAACGAAATTATCTGAGGGAATGTGAAAAAGATTTAGTATTGTTAGATCATAGTTAGTAGATTAACTCCATTTCCCCCAAGTCATTCAGCCCTAAGCTGTTACCCACAATTTCCTGAGGCTGAGTTGCAACTTCAGAACCCCTTACATGGGTGACTTTCATAAGGCTATACCAGAAGCATTCTACCCCCTTTTGATTGTTTGGGCCTAGAACCAGCTACAACCAAAACCAACAGGACTCCCTGATAGGCTGAAAGTACACCACTATGGAAAGTCCCCAACTGTTACTTCCCATAATACATTATGATTGGATGGGACACAGGGCAGTCTTTTTCTGGGTTTCCTCTTTATAACTTTATAACCACTGCTCCTGCCTATCTTGTATGGATCCAGAAACCTGCTGCTCCCCTGGTATACCAGATATTTAAATAAAATTTTGGCCTGCTCAAACCCTGCCTTTGTGGTAAATTATTACTGACTTCTCAGACTCTAACATTTGGGGCTTTGTCTGGAATTTGATGGTCCAGTGGTTTGAGTCTATTTCTCTCCTAACTGGTCTGGTCAACATCAACATGGCAATCTCCAAAAGTAATAACTTGAGGTTTTGTTGTTTGTGGCATCTTTCTCTGGGATCAAGAATTCAGAAACTGAGATCAGGAGAAGATGAAAGATATTTCATCCCCTCTTTGGGCCTCTGGGTGTTGGGAGAGTCTGAGGCAAAGAGGGACTTTGGGACTCAGCCAAAGAGGCAGTTGCTTCACCTAGGTCTGGGCAGGATCATCTTCTACTGACACCCTTGTCTCCTTCAACTCCATGTGTATCACTGTCAAGGTGGACTTTTGCCTTCACATTGTATACTCCCTATTGCTCTCCTCTCATACCCTGAGGTCATGTGGCAAACTCCATATTTGGGCAATAATTCTCCCCTATACCTTGTCCTACAGCACTATAAAGCCTTCAAGAAAGCCCTGAAATTGGGAGATACTGTCTTCCTCAGAAAGTTCCACACTTTCTGTCAGCTCAAATGGCTGACATTTGGAGTCAACTGACTTCCCAAGGGTACCCTTAAACTTTCTATTTCTCTTGCAAAACCCTCAAGAGTGTTTGGCAACTCAGGCCAACCTGACTAAATGGTTTTTATAGTGTCTGGGTGATCCTAAAAGAACCAGGAGGCAGCTATCAGCACAATGTATTTTCATCCAAAGGAACAAGGATACCTAAATTTACCCAAGAATGACTGAAAGAAAGGTCAATCTAGGAAGAGGAACAGTGAGTGATTTATTCCTTCATAGTGACCCTCAAAGCTATTATTGTCTTTTAGTGTGAGATTTGCTACATAAATTGGGAGCTCAGATTATCTTCAAAGATGATACCAACAATACTTTCCTCAGAAGAAGGTCCCAAAGTCTAGAATTTTAATTGCTGTTCCCCTGAGGGCAGAAGACCTCCTTAGGCCACAAGGGGAGGAAACCCTGGAACATCAGGTGAACCCTCTATTAAAGGAGCTCCAATTAATGTTCCCACTACTGTGGGCACAGGATGACCTGCCTGTATTAACACAGCACCTAGTTCCAATTATCGTGCATCTGAAGCGAGAGCGCTCACCTGCAAAAGGTTAAACAATACCTGATGTCATCTGAGAAAATAAAAGAGTCATCAGAACTCGCATTAACTGCCTTGAGGAGGTGGGGATTCTGGCTCCTACCAATCTCCCTGAGGAACTCCACTCCTGATATCAGAAAACCTGGAATCAGTGATCTCAGACCCATAAGGACCAGAGGGAACTACACAACCCTGGGGAGGACATTCACTTAACAATGCCAATCTCTTGTTCTTTGCTTATCCTATTAGCCGCAGAAAAGCTGGTCTTTACAGTCTAGAACCTAAACATATTTTTCAGCATCTTTTTTGACTAGACAAAGTCAGCACCTGTTTGCCTTTAAATTAATGAACTTGGATAATGAGTCCCATGGCCAGTTGGCCTGAACTCAATGGTCACAAAGATGAAAAAATTCACCAACTCTCTTTGATGAGACCCTGCATGTGAACCTGAGTGAGTACCATCTCAGTTTCCCCAGGTCACGCTCCTGCAGTGTGTAAATACCTTGCTGATAGCAGCTGAATAAGAGCCTTTTTTTTGTCCAAGAAACCACAAAAGGGATGTTACAAAACCTCCTGACTCTGGGATACCAGATATTAACTAGAGGGCTCAGTTGTACTCCAGGAAAATGCATTCAATCTTCAGGAATATAAAGAGACTATTTCTGCCTCCCACAAACAAGCCTTCTTGGGAATCCTGACTCCCTACTCCAAGAAGCAAGTGCGGCAATTTCTGGGAAATGCAGGGTCCTAGGTTTGATGAAATGGCTTAGCCCCTCTATGAAGCTACAAGGGGCAAGGAAGGCCAAGCACCTTAAACTGAGATTGAGGCTAAAGCACTCAGGAACGTTAAAGTGCCTGTGATATCAGTGCTGGCCTTAGCACTGCCAGATATACACAAGCCCTACTGTCTCTGTGAACAAACATTAGGAGTTGACAAAGGGGTACTCACTCAAAAACTAGGGCCATGACAGCATTGCCTGATTGTGTGTGTGTGTGTGGTGTCATGTGTAATTTGGCAAGAGCTGAGAAGAAATGACCTTTCTACTGGGAAGCTCCCTAGTAGACTGGTAGAGAAGCAACAGACACTTCTGTAGGGAAACTCCCTTAGGGAAGTGCAAAAGAGTTCAGCTGTAGCAGGCCTCTGCTATGCCATCCAGGTCAGGTATAGCCTTATTTCCAACAAGTCAGGATACTTTTTCTTTCAGGACTATACCACTTGCAGGTGTAGCCTGACTTCCACCAGGCAGCCTATTTTAAAACCAGAGCTGTAACAGGTACAGCGGCATAGACAGAGAAAAGGGCTTCCTTAGAGCCAAAGGAAAATCTATAAAAATTCAGCAAGAAATTCTTGATCTCTGAGATGCCCTTTGCAGTCAGAGACATGTCTTGGTGAGGCATTGTCCTGAGCACCAGAAAAGAGAGTCACGTGAGACTCTTGAGAACCACAAAGCAAACCAGGATGCTAGGGAATGGCCCAACTGACCTGACTATGATCCTGATGCTGGCTCCAACTCTACTGGAACTGCCCACCTATTCAATTAAGGATGATAACTTTACCAAGGATCTGCTTCATGGGTCAACTAAAGAGGGACAGCAGTACTCTGCCAACAGATACATAGTTCTTCCCTAGGCCCTGGGAAGAACTTTAATCAAACATTTTTGTGAAATCACCCATCTTGGTGAAAACAAAAGTGTTTACATTGTTGTCTAAAGGTTATCTCATCCCTTCTCTAAATTTTATTCAAGTCAGTGTTTTCAGATATCCAGCATGCCAAGCTACCAACCCTGGACCACAGCAGCAACAGGACCCCAGTAAATGGGAAAGAACTGTGGTACTGAGGGTCTTGTGAAAGGTCACTGGGTGATACTCAGGTGCTATGGACATAGATGGCTGCTACTTTTGGTAGATGCTTTTTTGATGGGCAGAAGCTTTTACAATGAAAGGAGAGACAGCTTCCATAGTGGGTAAGAAGCTGGTAGAGGAGGTCATCCCTAGGTTGAGTACCCACATAACCCTGATTACCTGAACCCCCTTGCCAGGTCTTTCATAGTACTTTTTCTTCAACTCCCGCATCTTCTGAAGAAAATGTTGGTATCCCCCAGGTTTAGAATAAACTCCCTGCTTCATGTCTTCTTCTAATTGACTGAAAATATCCTGAAGTAGAACTGAGCAGTGATCTGAAGATGCCTGTACATTCTTCTCAATGAATTCCTCTTGCTTTATTTCTAATGTGGCCTTTGTTGTAAAAAAAAAAAAAAAAAAAAAAA
>PVIH01030220.1:0-12474 GCA_004025045.1 Sigmodon hispidus | reverse complement strand
AGCTGGCTGACCCCCCCAGCACTGTAGCCATAGACCACAGCTGGCTGCCCCCCCCAGCACTGTAGCCACAGACCACAGCTGGCTGCCCCCCCCAGCACTGTAGCCACAGACCACAGCTGGCTGGTTATTGTGGGTGCTGGGGATTTGAAGTCCTCATGTCTGCTTACTGCTCCATCTTGGGAACTAGAATCTTTTACAAAGCATAAAGCAAGGTGGAAGGGAGAAATCAAATCCGGGTCAGTGAGAGCTCTCACAGCTTGGGGCAAAGGTCCCGTGAGGACAGGGCTAAACAAACTTCCAGACCAGATGGCAGAGGTGGAATGCCAGGCTGAGACCAGCAGGTGGGCACCAGCCAAAGTGTGTGCCCCAGTGAAGAGAAATCTAGTCACAGCTGGTATACTATCTACACGTGTCCCTGTCCGCAGCCGGTGGTGTGATCACAGTGTGCCTAAGACAGGTTCAGACATGGGTGGCCTGAGGACATTGGCAGGAAGGAGCAAAGGAGACCCCAGCCTGTGGCCCAGTGCTCATGCTGCGAATGACCTGAGTCCCGGCATCTTGCCCTGCTTACTGCCCAGCTCTGCCCCCCTCTCCTTACTCATCTGCCCAGCAGCCACGCATGCTGAACACCTGCCAGAAGCTGGGCTGACACTATCTCTTCATTCTCTGCTTGGCACAAACCAACCTTCATGTCTCTGAGTGTCTTTCTCCTCTCCACCCCTCCATCCAGCTCATACTTCAGGGGAGCTGGCCACACCCCCTGTCTGCACCCCTGTTCATGAGTTCATGGTTCTCTTTGTCCAAATCTCCCTTTCTGTGGGTCATCTAAGCACAGAGCCCAAGGCCAGCTGCGGGGCACAGGTCAGAGGCAATGAAGAAACACATGCCTGGGATAGCCTCAGCCAAGGGTGGGTGGAGCACACAGAAGCCCTCATCCTCAGAACCAACGGGCCTGGGCTCCTTGCCAAGACCTGCCACTGCTGGCTGCGGGACTTTGGTAAATCATCCCACCTCTCTGAACCTGTTTTCCTTTCTATAAAGTACAGTCAGCAATAGTTCATAGAGTCACATATAAGGGTGAAACACAATCCCCTTTGTGTCCTTGAATTCTGCACTAGAGCACTTAACTAAACATTAGTGAAAATTGTTTTTGTTTTTTTTTTTAATTTTATCTAAGGTATTTTCTACACAGGCACGAAGAACAGAGTTCAGATCCCCACAACCCACGTAAAAGCTGTGTGGACATGGCAGATTCCCACAATCTACATAAAAGCTGTGTGGCTATTGTAGATTCCCATAATCCACATGAAAGCTGTGTGACTATTGTAGATTCCCATAATCCACATGAAAGCTGTGTGGCTATTGTAGATTCCCATAATCCACATGAAAGCTGTGTGGATGTGGTAGATTCCCACAATCTACATAAAAGCTGTGTGGGTGTGGTAGATTCCCATAATGCACATGAAAGCTGTGTAGATGTGGTAGATTCCCATAATCCACATGAAAGCTGTGTGGATGTGGTAGATTCCCATAATCCACATAAAAGCTGTGTGGACATGGTAGATTCCCATAATCCACATGAAAGCTGTGTGGCTCTGGTGGCTGCCTGCCGCCCTAGCTCTAGAAAGTAAAGTAGGAAGACAGTGAGCAAGCTGGAGAGGAGAGGACCTGAGCAGTGAGTTCTAGGATCAGTGAGAAATGCAACCTCAGCAAGGAAGTGAGGGCCTCCACATACACCTGCACCAGGCATGCAATATGCATGCACACAACACAAATATAGACAGACACACATATATATTGTTTGTTTACTTTGTGTGTGTGTGTGTGTGTGTGTGTCTTCGATGATGTGTGTGTTTGACTCCAGTGGTTAGCATCAGCAGATGTTTGCTGACCTCCCCTCACCCCTCCTGCCCCTTTGGCTAGATGACCTGGCATCTCTGAAGTATTAATTAGTCAACATGTTAATTTCTTAGGGTGGTCACACCAACTGGTGACTCCTTTGTTGAACAAATATGTTTATATCATTAACCTGGAGATAGATTTTCAGTATGTAGAACAAGCTGGCCTTGAATTCACGGCAATCCACCTGTCTCTGCTTCCCAAGTGAATCAATGGAATGCATCACAGTGCTGTCTTGAACATGTATTTATTGACTGATGCTGATTCAAACTAGACAATCCCTGGCTGGAGCTCTTTTCCCAGGTGAATCTAGATTGTAAATTGAAAACTATCACCATCACAAGTTAGAGGAGCCAGACACAAAGGATACTCACGGCACACATGACTCCCAGGACCAATGACAAACGGTGGCTGCTGCTGCAGCTGAGGTGGGGGCCCAAGTGACCCACATTGTCCTATGCTCCCTACCTGGGGTGGTGGGAGATTACCAAGGCTGTGTAGGGTGAGGGCCACACCACCTCATGGGCATTATAAGTACTATAACCAGTTTAAGAAGAAATCAAGCCAGACGCAGTGGTTTGGAGGAATGAAGGAAATAAGGTTTTGGGATGGCTCAACTGATAAAATGCTCACCAGACAAGCATCAAGAACTGACTCCAATTCCTCAGAATTTATACAAATAGTCAGGCCTGAGGTGACAGACATCTGGATCCCTAGAACTCAAAGGCCAGCCAGTCTGCCAGAATCTGCAACTCTCCGAGGAGAATGATTGAGGAAGACTCTGGCTTTTGGCTTCCATATGCCTGGGCACACATGTGCTTGTGCACCTTTAGATATTTGCACACACTCATGCACCACCAAGTAAAGAAGGAAGCTGCACATCCTTCTGGGGAGTAAATTTTAAAAGTAGCCTGTTTACGGAGCTTGGGTGGCCCACCCAAAGCCTCTCAGCTGCCCTGCTGCTGTTCTCAGCAAAGAACCCTGGAGCATAGGTGGATGACCTCCAGGGTCTCACGGTCCAGTGAGACTACTCAGGGTCCCTGGGCTGGTACAATCCAAGAATCCTCAAGAAACCCCCACTCCCCAACTCCTACAACCTCCCTGCCTGGGCTGCTCTCCAAGGCCTGCCTTTCCAGGGCAGTATTTAGGCTCCACCCACTGGTTAGACTAACCCTTCCTCCATCGAGAAGAACTTGGCCTTGCCGGAGGGGTCAGAGCGAGCTAGCCCACAGCTCTAAACTGTCTCATGCTGTGAAGAAGGCCTGGACTGAAAGATCCCAGAATAGAACCTTTCTCCTCGGCTCTTCCTGAGGGTCCTCAGAACCTAACCTACTGGCTAACAAGAGTATCCAGTAGTTCTACAGCACAGACCTGGGCCACGCAGAAACCCTGTCTCAGTAAAATGTGATAATAAACTAAAGAATTCAGTCCTAGGCTAGAGCCTAAAGTGGCCACAGGCAGCACAGGACCCTCCGGCTCTGCCCCATCATTTCTTTCTATATCAAGTTCGCCACCCCCCACCTCCTGACCCTGAGGACTGTTCAGCATGGCTCTCTGGGAGAAGATGACATTGAGTTACCCCATCTTACATGGAGGAAAAGTGCACTGCAATAAGGTGACATCTTTATGCTCCTCTGCAGGTTCTTGCATCTTACAGGAAAATAGGACATCAGTGAAGATAAATTCAAGCATGGGGGAGTCCACTGCAGTCTGGGGGGGTGTTTTGGAGGGAAGGGGCTTGAGAACACATAATGGGGTAGACACAGCTGTCACAGCTAAATACGCCTCAAGTATCTGCAACTGACCTGAAATCACCCTAGAAATATGCTGCAAGGCACATAAGGAGGCCATGTGAAGCCATCAACCCTGAACCAGAGGGGGCTGCTGGCATGGGTTATGCAGACGTGTCCTTGGCCTTGAGTTGGGAGCAGGGGGTGCAGTGGGAAGGCTGTGCTGGCTGTTTCTGCTTCCCCAAGCTGCTGGGGCGGGGGAGGGGGCTTATGGGGATGGGCATCCAGCCCCAGGGTCCTGCAGGGGGTTCTAAGTGAGGCTGTCAGCAAGAAGAAACCCAGAGGAGAGACTGAAAGGTAAAAAGAGAAAAGTAGAGAGGAGAGTTAGAGACAGAGAGGAGAGAGATAAAGGGGGAAAAGAGAGAGAGGGACAGACAGAGGGGAGGGTGAAGGAAAGAGAGACAGAGTGAGGGCTAGAAATAAAAAAGAGGGGGAGGGAGAGAGATTGAGATTTAAGGCCGTTCTCGCCCGAAGTTCAAAGTATCCCACACGGAGTTCACACAGATCATGTGGGGCCGCAGAAAGCCTGGACTGGGGACACTCAAACCCTAACCGCTGGGACGCCCTGCCAGCCACAAGGCTGAGAAAGGACTATCTGCCTTCTGTACTTAGACTAGTAATGCTCACTGCTCAGTCACGTGTCCCCAGCAAGTGGCAAAGACACTGGTATCCAGCATGTGCAAAGTCCTGGATCTCAACTTTCCTCCCTCCAAATAAAAACCATTTTAAAGAGAGAAATAAATCTATCCGCTTACACTTTAAAAGAAACTCTCCAGAAAGACGGGTTTTTTTTCTTTCAGAAAAATCAAACAATATTTAGAAATCAACTCAAAAAGAAAATTTATTTACAAGAGGGCTAGAGATCTATTGCAATAAAAAGACAAATCAAACTCCTAGTCCAACGCCATGCCCTACCCCAAACATCCCACTATAGGGATCCCTGCTCACCTGCATTCCCAAACATCCCACTATGCGGATCCCTGCTAACCTGCATCTGATCTGGCGTGTGCCTCGGCCAGTCCTCTGGAAGTCCAAAGAGTCACACCTGGTCAGCGCCCAGGCTTCCAAGCAGTGGGTGGTACATGGACCCACGGACCAGCCCGAGGAGTGCATAAAAGAGCTGCGTGGGGCGCGGGGAACTGCACAGCGAAGCACATGCGGAACAGGGCAGCTGCGCCAGCTGTGGCATGAAGGAGGGGGCGGCTTCGCGAAAGCTAGAGGGAAGGCTGGACAGACGAGCCCTGTCCTGTGATCATCCGCAGCAAAGTGTCTTGCGCCTTCCAACCAGGAGCTGAGAGCAAGCCTCCTCCATTGCAGAGAAATCAAGAGCCTTTTCTTGGGTCTGTGTCCCTTAACTGCAGTGACTTCGCAGTGCCAAGTAGAAGTGAGGAAGGGAGGGCTTTGAGGGGCTGGCTTCTCTGGGAAGCAGAGCTGGGGGGTGGCGCTCAAGGAACCTTGTTCCACCTGTTCCTGGCGAGGCAGCGGGAAGGCAGGAGGCTGCTCAGAAAGCAGCCACATCCCCTTTGCCGACGGCGACCTAAATTATTCATGCATTATTAGAGAAACAATATTTAGGGTACAGCTGCTAACCCGTGCCCTGAAAACAGGTTTCTTCTGTCTTAACCTCCTCAGGGCTACATTACCGCAGCAGGACCAGAAGGGAAAGTCAGATCTGCTGAGCAGGGTCAGGGGCTGCAGGCTTCGAGCTTGTCTGCAGTTGAGCAGTTAAACCAAAGATCCTTTTTCTCTTCTTTAAGGAATGGAACCCAGCACTTAGAAAATGCTTGAAATAGCTAGAATGCTAGGAAGTCATGTCCCATCAACCCGCCATCTACTTTACTTGCTGATTGATTTGGGGGGGGGGGGAGGCAGGGTCTCACTACATAGTGCTGGAACTCACTCTGTAGGCCATGCTGGCCTCAGACTCACAGAGATCCACCTGCCTCTGCTCCCCAGTGCTGGGATTAAAGGTGTGCACCATCACCGCCACATCCTATTTACCTGAGGAGGCTGAGACAGGATGTAGAGTTCTAAGCTAACCTGGGCTACATAATGAGACCCAGCCTCCTCAGTGGGATCACAGACATCCGCTGCCACACTGGACACCTGTGTTTCTTTTAAAAGTTGATAGTGTTGTATTTTTCCCATAAGAAACAGCTGGGCGGGGGGCAGGTGCTGGACAAATGGCTCAGTGGTTAAGAGCACTGACTGTTCTTCCAGAGGACCTGAGTTCAATTCCCAGCAACCACATGCCAGCTAAGAACTGTCTGTAACTCTAGCTTCAGGGCAAAACACCACTGTACATAAAATAAAAATAAGTAAATCCTTAAAAGAAAAAAAGAAAGAGCTAAGGGACAGCAAGATGGCTCCATGGGGAAAGATGCCAGCCTCCAAGCCTGATGACCTGCGTTCAAACTCTGGGACACACATGGAGTATCTGTAACTAATAGTTAATAGTCTCACCCCAGCCCTCTGATTCTACAAAATGTTGTCTCACCTCTACACATGGAAACACACACACACACACACACACACACACACACACACACACCTCAAGCAAACATCAGTCTCTGTAGTTAAGAGCAAACACTGCTCTCTCAGAGGACCGATGTTCACTTTCCAGCAACTCTGTCAGGTGGTTCATGACCTCCATTAACTGTGGCTCCAGGGATCTGACCCCTCTTCCGGCCTCTGAGGGCGCCTGCACTTATGTGTACATGCACACATATATACACAAAAATAAAAGTAAATCTTTTTTTAAAAATCTCCCACACACGAGGAGAGAGAAACACAGACCAGGAAATGGAGCTTGCTGAAGACGTTGGGAACACCCCACACCAGGGCTGTTGCAGTCTTTGAATCTATTTGGGGACTCTCAAGATGGCTAACCAGGTAAAAAGAGCTGCTGCTAACCCTGACAACCTGAGTTTGATCCCTGAGACCCTGTGCTGAAAAGGAAGAAGCTTCTCTGTCAGTTCCAGAGAAATGTCTCCTGAGGTTGACCTCTGACCTCCACCCTCACACCACAGCATGGACACCCTTACATAACCCACACTAAAGAAGTCTTTGCCAACAGTAACACAGGCACATCTGAAGAAGTGCGGAGCCTGGGGGGTGAGAGGAGTGTAGCCGTGTAGGTGAGCTCCAGCCAGCTGCTGAGGGACAGGGAAGGAGCCTTCCATAGCTGAGCCCGGGGC
Source organism: Sigmodon hispidus (assembly GCA_004025045.1). Taxonomy (NCBI): domain Eukaryota; kingdom Metazoa; phylum Chordata; class Mammalia; order Rodentia; family Cricetidae; genus Sigmodon; species Sigmodon hispidus. The sequence goes on along the minus strand of PVIH01030220.1, from coordinate 5,588 downwards.
TGCCCAGGCAGCAAAGGGAGAAAGTGGATGAGGTTGCTGAAGCAGAGGCACAGCAGATTCTTTATTTCCGCTCTCTTCTTGCAGCCAGGATGTTCTGTGAATGGATGAGCATGACTGTGTACAAAGCTCTGTGTGTGTGTGTGCATACACACACACACACACTCCCACTCCTGGAGCCCAGGAGTTCTTCCTTGACTGATGGTTGTCATCTTCTCTTGAAAAGCATCTCTGCTCAGCCTGGAGCTCACCTGGGCTAGCCAGTGAGTCCTACGGATCCTCAGCCCAGGGGTGACAGGTTGTTGCTGCCACCACCACCTCTTTCGATTCACGTGGCTCTGGGGTACACAGGCTTTCCTGGCAAGCACTTTACCAACTGATGAGATAGTTCTACATGTGCTCCCTCTACTATAGTTTGCTGACCTCTGGGGGGGTACAAACATTCACACCCAAAAAGTGCTTTCATGAGGCTTGTTACCTTGGGCAGGTCCCTTTGCCCTGCGTCCCCTCTTGAGCTAAGACCTGAGAAGGGCTGTTTTGACTGGAGTCAGATGAGGCTGTTAACTTGAAAAGGCTGAGCAACACAAGATGTTATTACTGTTTGGCAGGGAGCCCTGGGGCTGCATGATTAGCATGGAATTTTCCTGTTTCGTACCATGTGACTCATGTGAGTCACTTTGTGAACATAAATAGCCATTCCAGCTTCCTTAGAAGTCCTTTGGAAATGTCAGAAAGTTCTGATTTTCCTTTATGCGAATGAGACCAGCCTCAGCTCTCCTCTAACTCATGTGCCTTTTTAGGCTGAACCATTGGCCCACTTATTCCTCCTTCTGTTTACAGAGCCTTGCTGCATCTTCAGTGTGGCAACCTGTGCTCTCCCACCCCCTTGGACTTGGATGTGGCGTGGTGATATCCACCACGGTCAAGCCAGGCAGAGGTGGCCCATGCCATTAGTCCCAGCACTTGGAAGGCAGAGGCTGGAGGATCTCTGTGAGTTAGAGGCCAGCCTGGTCTACAAAGCAAGTTCCAGGATAGCCAAGACTGTTACACAGAAAACCCTGTCTCAAAAAAAAAAAAAAAAAAAAAAAAACCTCAAACAAACAAAAAGACTGGAGAGCTGGATTTGTCCTCTGATATTCCAGGCTATTTTTATTAAATATAAAATATATTACTACAGATGTGGCTGTATGGCTTGCTATGGTTGACGGCATATGGCCAACTAAAGGTGTAGATATGACCTATCCTCTTACATTTACCTTCATAACAAGTGTCCCCAGAGAAGAATGAAAGGCACCTGAGCTGTCATCCAGCTGAGCCCCATCCCAAATGGATATATGCCAAACAACCCACACAGTCTCACTAAGAAACCCAGTCTAGCCTTGAACTGGTGGCCTCCTGCCTCTGCCTCTTGAGTATAGAGATGACCAGGGTATGTGACCATGCCCAGCTCAAGCCACTATATTTTAGAGTAATTAGAATGTGGCTGTAATAGTTCATTTCAGGTGTCAACTTGACTGAGCTAAGAGATACCTATGCAGTTGGCAAGACTTGATTGTTAGGAGTGTCTGCAAAAGGAATTTTCAGAGTATCAGTGTGTCTCAAGTGGGATGTTGAGTTTCATGGCCTTGGTTTTGTCATTCAAAGGCACCCTGAGAGACCCTTTACTTGTAGATTGCTGAATTTTATTCAATCAGAGAGCATCTGAGGGTCATGTCTAAATGTGAGGCTGCATGACTAATACAATCATCATTGTCTCTGCCACCGGTATCACTATCAACAGCAACACCACTTCATCAACCTCACCACTATAACCACCACCATCACCATCACCATCACCATCACCACCACCATCACCACCACCACCACCATCACCATCACCACCACCATCACCTTAGTTTGTTTCCTATTGTTGTGATAATGACCCTAACCAAAAACTCAAGAAGGAATGAGTTTATTTCCTCTTATAGCTTAGTCTTTCAATGAGAGAAGTCAGAGCAGGAACCAGGAAGCAGGAACCAAAGTGGAGGCCATGAGGAGTGATGCTTACTGGCTTGTTCTCCCGGCTTGCTCCATCGTCTTTATACACCCAGGCCTCCTGCCCAGGGATGGCACCGCCCACAGTGGGCTGGCCCCTCCCATATCAATCATTAATCAAGAAAATGCCTCAAGACTTGCTCACAGACCAATCTTACGGCAGCAGTTTTTCAGTTAAGGTTCCCTCTTCTCAAATGACTCTAGCTTGGGTCAAGTTGACATAAAATTAACCAACTAACCAACACAACTATCGACATAATCTCCATCATGACCATCATCACTCCATTACTATGGTAACCACCAGCATCACCACCATGGCCCTTCTCTCACCATGGCCAACATCACTACAGCATCACCATGGTGATCTTCATTGTCTCCATCACCACCATTATCTCTTAGGAAAGTTCAGAACAACAGAATGATTAAAGGCCTGAATCCAGAAAACCTGAATTAGATTCTTTGCTTCTACCCTTCTACCCTTTCTGTGTTTGGGAGCAAGATGTACATGATAATGTCTGTATTTCCATCCCAAGCTTATGAAAACACACATGTGCCTGGTGTGTGTGCTGTGCAGCCTCAGCCGGTGCAGCCACCACTTTCCACCAGAGCTCATAGAAAGCAAACCACACTCGAAACTGGTAACCTGCCTTCAAAGAGTTTAATAAATCTACTAAAAGCAAACAGGATGACACAATGGCCACAGCAGGGACCTGCTGCAGACTTTGAAAGAGCAGTGAGAAGTTCCACGGTGTGCAGACTGAAGGGGAGGGAGGCATGGCCCCCAGCAGAAGGATACACTAGGCTCTAGGCAGCCAGGGCTGCAGGAGGAAGTGCCTGAGTCCTGAGAGATTCCTGTTGGATGAGCCAAATGGCAAGCAAGGAGCAACAAAGCCTGATGCTGTCCTCTGGGTTCAGCCTACCAGGAACCAAGCCGGGTGAGGCACCAGGTCCAGAAAAGGGGTAACCTTTTCCTCCTCGGCTCCCTACTGCCGCAGGCCAATCGTCTTTCTCACTAGCTGGCTGGGATCTCATGTCATAAATGTACTCTCTTCTTGCTACAAGAGGATACAGAGTAAAAAAAGAAAACAGATTCCCAGAGAACCCTGTGTGGTGGCCCTCCAGGAGAAACCTCTCCTATATCACACACTCCTGGCAACATCACCCTGAGCCGCCCACCAGAGAGAGGAGAGGATGCATGCTGCTTGTGGTCTCTGGGCCATGTCCCGCTTGGGCTGCTTGTGGTCTCTGGGCCATGTCCCGCTTGGGCTGCTTGTGGTCTCTGGGCCATGTCCCGCTTGGGCTGCTTGTGGTCTCTGGGCCATGTCCCGCTTGGGCTGCTTGTGGTCTCTGGGCCATGTCCCATTGGCCTATGGACAGAGTAGCTGTGTTTACAACAACCTGCACAATGTTTGCTCCTACTGTGACAGTGCAGCTTCGCACAGACCCTGGCTGGGACTGTGCCACCTGGTGCCATCACCCTGAGAACACCTCTGCTGTTTGTCTACAAGCAAACTGCTACCCACATGTTCTGAGCAAAGTCGACTTCATCATATGGCAACCATGACGATAAAGTGAAACCAAACATGGGCACATGAAAGCCAGGCAAAGTGGCACACACCTGCAATCCCAGCACCCAGGAGTCTAAGATAAGAGGAGTTCCATGAGTTAGGAGCCTTCCTGGGCTAAACAGTGAGTTCTAGGGCAGCTTCAGAAACCCTGCCTCAAATAAAAATAAGTAATCCTGGCAGTGGTAGTACACACCTTTAATCTCAGCACTCTAGAGACAGTGGCAAGTAGATCTCTGTGAGTTCAAGGCCAGCCTGGACTACAGAGTGAGTTCCAGGGTAGCCAGGGCTACACAGAGAAACCCTGTCTCAAAAACCAGGAAAAGGAAAACAATAAATAGCTAAATTCTCCTTTGAACTCAGTGGAACTGGTCCCTTTGGTTGTGAGGCAGATGCAATCCTTACTATCCATTCACTTTGCTTGCAGTGGGAACCATGATGCCTCCTTCACTTTATTCTTTTTCTATTCTATTTTACTATATTTAAAAACAGAATTATATCACTTTCTCTTTCTCCTTTCCTTCCTAAGACCTGTCACTCTCAAAGTAATAGCTTCTTTTTCTGTAATCATTGTTATATACATATATATGTATGTGTGTATGTGCATATGTATGCATATATGTGCATGTGTATGTGAGTATATATGTATGTGTGCATATATGCATGTGTATGCATTTGTATGTGTATATGTATGCACAAATATATAAGCATAACCTGACGAGTCCCTTTTGTTGTTTGTGCATGTGGTTTTAAGGCTGACTGCCTTGTGTTGGAAACAATGAGGGAGCTCACCCCTGGGAGAGGCTAACTCTCCATCTTCCATTAGTTACCTTTAGTTCTTTGTCTAGGGTAGGATCCAGTGACGTTGTCCCCCTTCCATGTCAGTGGGTCTGCTGATACTGCTGGCTTCGTGCAGCCATTTCTAGGAGAGACTGTTTCACAACAGATTCCTGGTGCTCTAGCTCACCCTATCTTTCTGTCCCTCCTCCTCCAGGTTCCCTGAGCCATAGCTGCAGGAGCTATGACATAGATGTGTCTGCCAGGACTGGGTTCATCACTGTCTTTCGATCTCTGTAATGTGTCTGGGTGGTTTTTGTGTGCTGTAAGAAGAGGATTTCTTGATGAGTGGTGGTGGCTAACTTTTCTGAGTGTAATGCCTAGCAATGCTTGAGAATGATGCTGCTAACTCGTAAGCATTGCTTGTTGTTCATAAGCATTTGGGGAAGTGCTCTCAAGATAGTGTCAGTTGTGCCAAGTGTGGGGGTGCTCAACTTTAATCTCAGCACTCTGGAGGCAGAGCGGGATCACTGCAAGTTTAAGGCTAGCCTGGTCTATCTAGGAAATGCCAAGGCAGCCAACTCATAAGATTCTACCTCAAAAAAAAAAAATGTAAAGCTATCAGTTGGGATTTGGGGTGGGGCAAGCATGAAGACCTGAGTTTGGGACACACCATTGTCCCTGAGTTTGGGGGGCAGAGACATGTGATCCAGGGATGTCGCGCCCAACCTCGCCAGCAAGGAAGAACGCGACTCAGGATTCTTCTCTCCAGCCGTTTATTCAGGACCTTTGGACAATCTTCTGGCTTCTGGCTTCCGACCCCGGGGGGAAGCCCGCTCGTGGCTAAATACCCTCTGGGCCTCCAACCCCAGTAAGCTATGTGGACATCGCCCATAGGTCCTAGGACGCGGAAGCAAGCCATCATCCTCGCCTACAGCCAAAAAAGGAGTTGTTTACTCCCGAGAGCACTAGCCCTCGGGAGGGCTGAAGGCGGAAACCGGCGCCATCTTTAGGGCGCGGTACAATGCTCCCTACAGTTCCCCCTTCTTTATTAAAAAAGGCAGGCAGAAGCAGAGGTCTAGTCTCTGAAGTGCAAAAGGAACATGTACAAGTATCACTCCGGGTGTCATCCACCCAGACAATCCCTGACCTGTCCGACACCCTTTTCACAGAGGCAGGCAGTTGGGTGTCAACCTGCATGCAACCAGACATACT
>PVIH01030219.1:0-12476 GCA_004025045.1 Sigmodon hispidus | reverse complement strand
TTGTTTTTAAACTGTACAGTGTCTTTTTTTGTATAGTTAACACACTACCGAATGTGTCTTTAGATAGCCCTGTCCTGGTGGTATTTTCAATAGCCACTAACCTTGCCTGGTACAGTCTGGGGGTTGTAAATTGGCATGGAAATTTAAAGCAGGTTCTTGTTGGTGCACAGCACAAATTAGTTATATATGGGGACGGTAGGTTTTTTTTTTTTTTCCCATCAGTTGTCTCTGCAGCTTATACGAAGATAATTGTTGTTCTGTTAACTGAATACCACTCTGTAATTGCAAAAAAAAAAAAAAATTGCAGCTGTTTTGTTGACATTCTGAATGCTTCTAAGTAAATACAATTTTTTTTATTAAAAAAATAAATAAAAATAAATAAAATAAAAACTGTCACACAGTATATGCACAGACCCGTTAACTGTTCTCATTTTATAGTTTTCCTGTTTGCTTGGGTTTTTTTTTACTTTGTGACAGAGTTTCAAATGGCACAGGTCTTAAACTTGATATGTAGTCCAGAATGACCCTGAATGAACTTCCTGCCTTCTGAGTGGTGAAATTACAAGTGTATCTCTCCACATTTGGCTGGTTTTGTTTGTTTGTTTTTTGAAATAAAGTCTCACTACATTCTGGAACTTACTACATAGACCAGACTGTCCTTAAACTCATAGAGATAACCTGCATCTGCCTCCCAAGAGTCGTAACTAAATTTATTTCCAGCCTTTTAAAGGGATATTTCCTGTCCCAATCACCGAGTCCCAAATAATTGACTTGGAGGCTGAATAATATGAATAATAATGTAATTAATAATATAAATGTTCAGTTGATAGCTCAGGCTTGTTACTAGCAAACTCTTACACTTTAATTAATCCATATTTTTATTTATGCTTTGCCATGTGGCACATGACTTGTTACCTTATTTTCTTTTAACTAACTAGTTAACTAATTATGTACATAGTGTTCTGCCTGCATGACAGAAGGCACCAGACCTCATTACAAATGGTTGTGAGCCACCATGTGGTTGCCGGGAATTGAACTCAGGACCTCTGGAAGAACATCCAGTGCTCTTAATCTCTGAGCCATCTCTCCAGCCCTTGTTATATTATTTTCTACATCTCTTGCTTGCTCAGCAGCTGGCTGGCATCTTACCCGACTCTCCTCTTTGTGTCTGGTGCCTGTGGAGGGTTAAAGAGGGCATCAGATCCCCTGCAACTAGAGTTACAAATTGTCCGATACTACATGGTTGCTGGAAATTAAACCCAGGCCCTCTGGAAGAACAGCCAGTGCTCTTAACTGCCCATCCACTTCCCTATCCTGATATTATTTCAGTTTTAATCCACTCTACCTGAATCCAGAGATTTACCTATGGCAATATGGGCTGCAGCCACTGGCCCGTTTCCTCACCCTCCTGGGAGATGCCTGGTATTATCTTCAACTAGTCTGTCTACCTGGGATTTGCCAAGTTGTTCAGGCATTTCACCTTGATGCACCATCCAAAATTGTTCTGATACCATAAACAGCCTCTATACATGTACTCAGCCGTAGCCATTCCACGCCCAGCTCCACCACCCATGGCACCTGGACAGATCTCAGCCAGGACATTAATGCTTCTTCTTGGCTCTCTAGTGGCAGTTCCTGTCAGGCCTCATTTTATTGCAATGAGGTTTTGTTTGTTTTGTTTTTAAGAGACAGAGGGAGGAAGTTTGGTGTCTAGATGGGCTTCAGCATGTGGGGTTCACCTTTGGGCCAACAGTGGCTTCTGGTCCTAGGTAAGGCTCCTCAGAGAGGTATATTTTCCCCTTCGGGGTGCTTGAAGAGGCCTTCGTTGTGGGACCCTCGTGCCCCCCCCCCATTCTTTAAGAGAAGAAAAGAAAATCCTTGACAAAAGTATTTTGAATTAGATAAAACCCGGGCCAGTTTCACATTTCCAGAGTTGATGATGGTCTCCTGCCCCAAGGCGAGGGGGAATTTCCAGAGCACAGAGTCAGGATGCCTGACCATCTGCTGGTGTCTAGTGGTGACTGATAAAAAACCACAAGACATCTTGACTCCGAGACATGGTGACCAGACCCCAAAGATGAGCGGTAAAACTCCGGACAAAACAAACAGAAAAATAAGGATGGGAAAAAGCAGAGACCTTCAAAAGTAATAATAATACACCAATGAGAATTGCACCTGTGCCAACTCCCCGACTGCCTCCAAGGGCTTGTGGTTTCGCCTTTTAATAACTAGCTTCACGAGGAAAGGGGAGCTCCTCCCTGCCTCCCTGTGGGGAGAGTCTGGAGACGGCTCCCTGCCTAGGCTTGAATTACTCACGCTTGCTAGTAAACCTTGCTGTTGCATGCTGAACTTCTCCTTCGGTCTTCGGTGGTCTCCTTAGGGTTCCGAATTTGGGCTCAACATTCGTGCCTTTTTCTTTTCTCCAGCCATCACTGGGAGCACTGAAGGGCACACCCTGCTAACGCCTGCAGCCCTGACCTGCTGACACCCAGTGCCTCTGTTTTGACCTGGTCTCTCTGAGCACCCCACCTCCAGGCACCACTTTAACCTTTGCCCCCCTCCATCCTTCAACCAAAGGGTGATTAGAGGGGGCAGTGGAGACCTGGGATTGCCCAGTTATGTTCAATTCTACCGGTCACTTTGGGTGAGCCATGGAATGCTCAGATAGATACATGAACAGTATTCCTGAAAAGAGTGGTTTTGTAAGAGATTAGTATTTGAATCTGAAAAGGAGACAAGTGTTGTGTGGGGCGTTCAGTTCACACGGGTCTGTGGAAGAAACAGGGTCACTCTGTAGAATGCTTATGTCAGTCTCTAAGGAAGTCAGCAGTTTGAGTTTCTTTGTGAAGTTTCCAGTCCAGCCGTAACAGTCAATGCAGTGATTCCCCACAGCCAGAGTAAAAGCCAGTCCAAGCATTTATGTGTTTTTCTCAATATTCTTTCAGCAAGCTTCTGTACCAGGATCATCACAAGTGAGTCTTACCAGGGCCTCAACAGCTTCACTGGTATCCAGATTGCTGGCCTTGCTCTAAGATTGTATAAACTTTCAGAGGCTAAGTTTAAAGCCATAGTAGAATTAACACAGATATGAAAGGTATAGCATTCTCAAGTGATACTGTAGTTATTACGTTGCCATTGTACAGATCCCTTCAGTAGCAAATAACAGTATACATGCCATGAAAGATTGGGTTTGATTTAGTCTAAAAGACAAAGTATAGTTACCATCTTAATATATAACTCTTCATCTCATGATTTAAGAGAATGGAAGGCACTTATTACTGTTCACATGTTAGTATAAACTGAATTGCCAAATTGCAGGAGAGGATTTGACATCCCAACTCCATGTCATTGAATAGGTTCATTAACAGTACAGCTAATTCCTACAGTCCCACACGAACTATATCTGTGCCATCTTAATTCTGAGTGAGAATATTTTCCTTAAGGGAAGCCATAAGGGCTCCAGTCAATGGCATCTCCATGGGAGATTTTCATTAGTACTCAGGGTTTCTCACTCTTACATTGTCTCCAACGTACCCAGTCAGATTCCTTGTTGGTCACCCACATCTCTGATACCATTAACTTTCTGTCCTCTAAAACTAGATGCACGAAGCATATAAAATTTATTATGATAATCTTTGTAATTAACTATATATAGCCACATCTTAAATGCTATATTTAGACATTGAGTTTTATTTCCCCTGGGAATAGGAATGATTTCCTTTCCCCCCTCTGTGGAGGGAATGTTCCTCTGTATGCTGTGAATATCATCCTGTAAATAAAGGAGCAGTTTTGGCCTGTATCCAGCACCATAGGTAGGTGGGGAAATTGAGGTTCAGGAAGGAGGAGGGCAGAGTGGGACAGATTCCATCCATCCACCCAAGAAAAAGCATGTAGGCATACAGGTGAGCTAGGGGCCACAGGCCATGTGACAGACAGATGAATGAAAATGGGTTGAATTAAGATGAAAGAGCTAGCTAGCAATATGTCTGAGACACAGGCCAAACAGGATGAAATTAATGTTAAGTGTCTGAGTAATTTTGGGGGGGGAAAAGTGGCCATGGGCAGGTCGAACCTCTGGCCTGTACAGGGTCAGAAACCTCGTGTAACACCCCTCCCTAGGCATAACAGGTCCTCAGTTATCATAAGGACCAGGTAGCCAAGAAGACTCATTAATTCCCACAGGGATATCCATATCTCCCCAGCTCACCCCTGTGTTAATGGGAGGTGAGATGATCTACAAAGGTTTCTTGGTTTGGGGGGGGAGTTACATTTATTTTTTCGTAGAGTCATGTCACTTATCTCAGCAGCTAAAGCTTCTTAGAGACTCCTCTTGCTCATGCTGGACTTTTATCAATTTTGATGGTATCCATAACTTCTAGTCTCCTGTAGAAATATAAGCATACTCTTGGCATTATTTTAATACTTTCCCTGTTTCCATTTTGATGTTAAAAACATCTTTAAAAATACGGGGGCTGGAGAGATGGCTCAGCGGTTAAGAGCACCATCTGCTCTTCCAGAGGACCGGGGTTCGATTCCCAGCACCCACATGGCAGCTAACAACTGTCTGTAGTTCCAGTTCCAGGCAAACACCAAAGGCAAATAAATAAATAAATAAAGTTTAAAAAAATAAAAAAAAAAAATAAAGGACCCAGGTTTGATTCTTGGCTCCCAGGATTTAAAAAAAAAAAAAAAAAAATCTTTAAAAATACATAGACTAACTCGGGGCTGGAGCGATGGCTCAGCAGTTAAGAGCACTCGCTGTTCTTCCAGAGGACCTGAGTTCGATTCCCAGCATCCACATGGCACCTAACAACTGTCTGTGATTCCAAGACCTGATACCCTTACACAGTTATACATGCAGGCAAAACACCAATTCACATAAAATAAAAATAAAAAAAAAATACATAGGGCTGGAGAGATGGCTCAGCGGTTAGGAGCACCATCTGCTCTTCCAGAGGACCCGGTTCGACTCCCAGCACCCACATGGCAGCTAACAACTGTCTGTAGTTCCAGTTCCAGGCAAACACCAAGGCAAATAAATAAATAAATAAAGTTTTTTAAAAAAAAAAAAAATACATAGACTGACTCAATTCAGCAGTTTTTTCTATGGTCCAATGCCTTTCAGCAGCTGTTGCCCCTGTTTCATTAGGATTTAAAAAAAAGTTAGTAAATTACTATGCAGTCTATCCCTGGGGGGGGTGTCTTCACATCCCCCTTCTGTTTAAAAAGCATCTCTTTTAGAATGTGATTAAATTAAATCTTTCAGTAATTACTTGTACTATAGAATTATTTGGTACCCCTGTAATGTGTTTCATGTTATAATGTGTGAAAATTGCTTCATTTTTACTTGGAACATAAGCTGGGATGTTATCAGTTTTAATTTGTATCAGTGTGCCCATTACTACCATTGTTTTAAATAAATGTGTGATTATAGAATCGTCCTTTTCAGAACTTAAGACAGATGCTCATTGAAACCCAGGGTATCTATCAATGATATGATGAATATGTTTTAATTTTCCAAATTCTGTTAAGTGAAACACATTCATTTGCCAAATTGTGTGTGTGTGTGTGTGTGTGTGTGTGTGTGTCTTTAGGATTAGTTCCTGCAGGTAAAGAAACTTGATTATACAAAGAGCAAGACAGTTTAGAATTTCCTTAGCTTGCTGACAGGTAATGGAATTTTTTTTTTCTGTAAGCCTTTACTATTAACATGTTTCTTATGAAATTCTGAAGCTCCCAACATATTTTCTATCATAATTGGTCAATTTCTTTATGTCCTTTTGTTAATGGCCCAGGTAACTTAGTATGAAACCAAATATGAGTGATATAGAGTGGTCAATTTCTGTCCTGGATTGTTTGTTTCAATTGCATGAATAGCAAAATTAATTCTGAATGATCAGGAATAAATTCAGCAGTTTCTACATGCAACACAACCCTTTCTACATATTGGGAATCAGTAATTATATTAAGAGATTTATTAAAGACTAATTACTGTAAGCATTGTAGCTTGAATGGGAAGGGACCCTGGCAGTCTGGAGCCAAGGAATACCACAGAGTCACCCTAAGCACAGCAGCTTACAGCTCTATTTCAGAGGAAGGTTTTCAATGCAAGTGTAACAAGGGTTTCCCCAGCAAAGTTGTTTCAGCTCAGGAGAAGTGTTACAGCTCTGCTTAGGTCCGGTCCCTCCCGGGAGTGTAACAGCTCTGCTCTTCTAGGGAAAAGCTTCCCCTGGGAAAGTTTTACAGTTCTGCTGTATTCTCCTCTGCTCCTACTCCAGCAAAAGTTGTTACAGCTGAGCTTCCACTCTGCACGATTTCCTGGGAAGGAAGAATCCAGGAAGGTGGCGGCCACCGGTGAGAAACAACAGCAAACTGAACAGTACAGACTTTATATAGGATTTCTTGGGGTGGGTAGGTGGAGCTGTCAAGGATGTCTTGGGACTGGTGAATTTGGTAATCTGATTCTGGGACAAACTCAGGGGCTGGTGGAATTGCCTGCTCAGGGATTGGTGGTATTCTTTTCTTTTCTTTTTTCTTTTTAATATTTGTTTCTTTATTTATTTTTATGTGAATTGGTGTTTTGCCTGCATGTATAACTGTGTAAGGGTGTCAGATCTTGGAATTACAGACAGTTGTTAGCTGCCATGTGGATGCTGGGAATTGAACTCAGGTGCTCTGGAAGAACAGTGAGTGCTCTTAACCGCTGAGCCATCTCTCCAGCCCCGGATTGGTGGTATTCTATACTCAGGGATCTCTGGGGTTGGTGGGAATCTGTGTTCAGGATTGATGAAATTCTTCAGCCTAACTCTGGGGTAAACTCAGGGATTGGTAAGATTTCAAGCCCTGGTTCTGAGGTCTTGTCAGGGTGCCCTTTCTTTGGCCCTTTTTGCCCTGTAGTAAAACCATTAGAATGACATATAACTTCGATTTCTTAACTAAATAAAGCATATAAACTTTGAATTACTTTATTGATATTTCCTGCTTTATAACCTAGTTTGTTCCTAGTTTATTCGCATTAGTATAAAATGTGAGAGCCCCAGAAATGGTACTTTTTTCACTATGCAGGGAAGATTATTAAGTTTTTTTTATAAACTTAAAGTAGCTTACTTTTCAGATATTTGTTGTTAATTTCTCCTAAGAAATTGCTACAAGCTCTTTGCCAATCACTATTAATTACCCACAATTGGATAATTTCAACATTACCATAAAGTACTGATATTATACAAATTCTACTTGGTATTAATAATTAAAAACCCTTAGCCAAATATTGAGGGAAAGCTGAAATCTCAAAAAGATGGAGAAACAAACCACAATCACTTGGATCTCTGCCTCTGGAGTGCTGGGATAAAAGGCATGGGTCGCCACTCACTGACCTTCCACAACTAAATCTGGACGTGGCTTTGCTGTCCTCTGATTTTCAAGGAAACTTTATTAAATATACAATATGTCACTACATATCCCATTTTGTATCAAAAATAAAAAAGGCTATAACTAATATAAGAAAATATAAGAAGCAGGATATTCTTAAAGACCTTCCTACCTTGTCTTCGCAAGATTTGGCGGTCCTTTCTTGTGTGTCCTGTTTGTTCCTTTTTGGGTAACAGCCTCCAAAAGTGCTCTAACCATATCTGTCCAGTCTTTAGGGCTATTTAATTACAAGTTAACCACGAGTTTAATATCTGCTTTCTAAAGGGTGAGTGCATGCCATATGAGGCTATTTTCTTTCTGCATAATGAGTCCAGTAAGGGAATGAGCAGAATCATTCCTTGACTCTCCTCAAATCTAACATCTGGACAAGAGTCTATTCAGTTCTTACACAGTTTCTATCATTTGGCAAGTCCTGTAAGGTTACTGGACATATTAGGATTGGCTGTTTGAAAGCCTCAGGCTGTTTCTCTGTAACTTTATAATTCAATGCTGAGATTTATTCTCCTTTAAATTCCTCTGTCTGGGCCTGAATATCTCTATGATCTGTTTTAACAAGGTTTTCTAATACTTGTATCTTGACACGTATATCAACCAACTTGGCATTTATATCAACCAACTTGGCACATATATAAACCAACTTTTTTAGGACTAAAACAAGAATGATCAAACAGATAATATTTATAATAGGCATTATGAAAACCCCATCTACATTAATTTTCTTTTGACTTAATTGTTCCACTTTCATACCATTTAGAGTATCATTAAACAAAAACCAAATTTTTTCATTGTAATACTTTCTCATTTTATAATGTGAGGAAAAAAAAAACTGTCTCTGAGTCTTAAACTAATTCCCATTTTTAAAGAAATCCCAATTGACTCACCAAACCTGCTGATAATGTTGATTCAGATGAGGGTGAAGTGAGGCAGCTATCTAGTGTGGCAGCAGCCCAAGGAGGAGATCCAGGGAAAGTCACAACCCACCAGGAGAGGGAAGCCCCTGTCCAAAAACTCACTCGGGGGAACATGCAGAAGAAATATATGGCAGGAGCTGCCGGAAAGGCAGCTCTGGCTGCAGACTAACTCTGAAGGGAAAACCTAACCGGATGGGTAGTGAGTCTAGCCACATGCAGCTCCAGCCTGGGCAGGAGGCTGCAAAGCTACAGGCAATCCGCTCTTTTGAAAATTTGTATTTGAAAAATTGAGCACCAGATATTGGGGGAAAGCTCAAATATCAGAGGAAGAAACCATATCCAGTTCTCACCTAGGTAATTCCTCAGGCCAAAAAAGGTAGATTCTGTCTCCAGGAAGCCTCTGACAATTGATGCAGTCTTATTCTTCCCTTTATAACCAATTCAGAAACCTTTTCTATATGGGTTTTTAACTTTTTATTCTGTTTCTGAGCTAGGAAAATCCATTCTAAAATATTATCTTCCTTTTGCATGAGTCCAGAAAGGGAATGAATAGAAGGCAAAATTAATAAATACATTCAGCGGTGAGATCTGATTGATCCACAGAGGCATTTTGTAATGCTTGTTCTGCTTGGGCCAATTCCCTTTCTGCTTTGGCTGCTGATTGTCTGGGATGGCTTAAATATCAGTCACTTTGAAAAATTTAAAACAAATTATTTAGTTCTTGAATAGAGATTCAAATGGTAAGCCATAACCAGTTAATATAACAAGGTTAGGGTTATGGTTACCCAAATTTTTGAAACTCATAAAGAACATGTAACTAATCTTTTCTAATCTGTATTTTTGTGGCTGGATTCTCTGTTTACTTAATTTAAATCCTAAATATTTAAGAGAATCTCCTCTTTGTATTTTTTTAGGAGAAATTTGTAATCCCTAACAGTGTAATTTTTTTGTATTACATTTAAATATTTAAATATTCTTTCTAAGTTATCTGTATCAAAAGCTGCCAACAAAATATTATTCATATAATGGTAAATAATAAATTAGAACAATTTTTTATGAACCACTTCCAGTGGTTGATATATAAAATGTTGACATAAAGTTGAACTGTTTAACATTTCTTGAAGAAGGGTTTTCATTGATATCTCTTTATAGACTGGGTTTATTGTGAGTAGATAATGTAAAGGAAAATTTTCTCTATCTTGTTTTTGTAAAGCAATAGTGAAGATAATCCTGCAAATCAATAACTAGGCCAATCTCTAGGTAATAAAAAGGTAAAGGAATTTCAAGTTTTAAAGATCCCATGGGGGCTGGAGAGATGGCCTAGAGGTTAAGAGCACTGACTGTTCTTCCAGAGGTCCTGAGTTCAATTCCCAGCAACCACATGGTGGCTCACAACCATCTACAATGACATCTGATGCCCTCTTCTGTAGACTGTATACATCATAAATAAATAAATCTTTTTAAAAAAGATCCCATGGGTTGAATTACCTTATTTACAGCTCTCAAATAGTGTTAATGTTCTCCGTTTTCCAGACTTCTATTTTAATACAAATGCAGGAGAATTTTAAGGAGGAGCAGTTCCTCAGTGTGCTTAGCATCTAACTGTTCTCTTATTAGTTATTCAAGCTTTTGCAATTTTTCTCTAGTCAAGGGCCACTGCTACACACATACAGGCTTATGAGTTAGCCATTTTCTTTTTTTTTTTTTTTAAAAAAAAAAAACTTTATTTATTTATTTGCCTTGGTGTTTGCCTGGAACTGGAACTGGAACTACAGACAGTTGTTAGCTGCCATGTGGGTGCTGGGAATCGAACCCGGGTCCTCTGGAAGAGCAGACGGTGCTCCTAACCGCTGAGCCATCTCTCCAGCCCCAAGTTAGCCATTTTCAAGGCAGAGTAGTTGGGTTATTAGTAGTGGCCAAACTGCCGACTCCTATTTTGTCTTGCTGTTGGACAATGTGCATAGGCTGTGATTTTCCTTGATAACTTTTCCTAATACCTTTTTTAGGAACATATTTCATTTTAAACATCATTTATGAGCCAAAATCCTAAGAATATTAATTTGAGTTCCCCATTTTCTGCCTGCATGTATGCCTGAAGGCCAAAAGGGCACTGGAACAAATTACAAATGGTTGTGAGCCACCATGTGGTTTCTGGGAATTGAACTCATGTCCTCTGGAAGAACAGCCTCTGAGCCATCATCTCTCCAGCCCTGTAATAAATGTTTTTTTCCCATAAAGTTATAGATATATCAGCCACATAAGGCTTTAATATTCCTACTTGTTCTTCAGGTCCTATACATTTAATCCAGTCTACACTTTGTTTCATCTGAGATAATATTTCAGTGCCTAAAAACTGAGGGAAGACTTCCTGTAAAGGCCAGTTGGGATTTCAAGACTCTTGTGAAATTATAGATTAATTTTAGTGTTCACTGGGCCTCCAGTCTCAATGCCATTTACTTGTAACTTCAGCTTTGGCCTCTTGTCCTTAATAAGAGTTTGCCAAAATACCCCCCCCCCTTTATTTTTCTTCCTAGTATTGGAGTTGTTTTACCTTTAAAATAGAGGACCAATAACAAGTGAGCAATTTTATTGCTAGGATTTTGTGCATATTTTGGCATGGTTCACATACACCCAGTTATCTGGCAGTGTCGGATTCTTATGGATGACGTGGGAACGCTGGAATGCAGTGGACAGCAGGAGACTCTTAAGGGCTGTTTCTGTGTAGAAAAGATCTTTATTGTCAGATGAATATGGTTATGATTATAATGGCAGAGAAGGCAAGAAGAAAGAGAAGGTAAGAGGAAAGGAAGACAGAGAGATGAGAATTTCCGAGACAAGACAAAGACAGAGAAAGAGAGCGAGAGCGCACCTGAGAACCTCGCTTTAAAGGGGCCCGACTCAGAGCCCGGGGAGGGCGTGGCTTGAGGTCAGAGTTCAGAGGGCCTGCCTCGGAAAGACTAACATTTATCACGTACTTCTATCTGCATAGTTCTTTTTACATAAGCTATCTATAAAGGCATTAAAAACAATCTCTATAGGATTTTAAGAGGTAACTTTAGGCAATATTCATGGAGGTTTTTTTTTTATATAAAAACCTTTAAAAGAGGATCCTTTTATACAGATCCTAGGTAATATGTTAATGTAACTTGCCAATGAATTGTATGGAACAAACAATTTACCTGTATTTTATTTAGTGAAAAAATAATTTTTGTAGGTTCTTTATTAGTAAGAGATTTTCTTTGAGCTTTTGCCTTAGTAGCCACATTATCTAAGAAGCTGAAAACCAGATCTATTTCAGGTATGACATTTTTATAGGATTTAACCAAAAATTCCCAGAAATCAACTTAAAAAGCCAGAGCCAATTTCTCAGTAATTATAAACAAACAAGAGCATGCCTAATAATATAGTTTAATGGAGAGATGGCTCAGAGGTTAGGAGCACTGGCTGTTCTTCCAGAGGGCCTGAGTCAATTCCCAGCAACCACATGGTGGCTCACAACCATCTAGAATGAGATCTGGTGCCCTCTTCTGTATACTGTATATGTAATAAATAAATCTTAAACATAATATAGTTTAAAATCATGAATTTTGATCTTTTTAATTCTCTTACTATCAAAATTAAACATTATTTTAAACATAACTAATCAGACAATCAAGAGAAGAGAATATCCTTATTTAGTGAGTGATTAATACTCCTGAAATTCGAACAGCCTCAGCTCAGTACTTTATGCCCTGACTGCAACTGTTTTTCACATTTCCCATGAGGGCACCTTTAACATTGAGTTATGTTTGGGAATTCTGCCATTCAGTCTAATGGCCAACTGAAATGGAACAGTTTGGCCCAATAAACATGGTCTTCTCTAAACATAGAGACCCTTTAAGAACCTTTGTGGGGCAGGCTGAGAGATGGCTCAGCAGTTAAGAGCACTGGCTGTTCTTCCAGAGGACCTCAGTTCTATTCCCAGCACCCACATGGCAGCTAACAACTGTCTGTAACTCCAAGATCTGACACCCTTACACAGTTATACATGCAGGCAAAACACCAAAAAGAACCTTTGTGGGAGGGTTGCACCTTCTTTGGACTGCAGAGGGCTTCTTTTTTTTTTAAAAAAAAAAAAAAAAAAAAAAAAAAAAAAAA
>PVIH01030217.1:0-12477 GCA_004025045.1 Sigmodon hispidus | reverse complement strand
TTTAAGCCATATAAACTAAAAATAAATGCCCCAACATTACAAAAAAACTTTAAATGACTGTCCAGACAAACAAAAGTCATCTCTGTCATTTTCTAAACTTTAAAAGTTACTTACACTTCCTATTTATTTAAATAATATTACATCCTTCTATAGTCTTTAATATAATTAAAAATTTAATAATTATAAATATAATTCTTTTTAGTTTAAAAAATATATTAAATATAAAACTTTAAATTCACAATAATAAAATAAATAATAAAATATTCTCTTTAATTTTATAAAACAAATAAACTAAATATAACTATAATTCCTATTTAAAAACTGTTCTATATATAATTTTACTATAGAAAAATTAAAACCTTCCTTTTTAATTAAACAAAAAAATGTGGTAGAATGTTTTCTGTATGATGTAAATAAATAACTGTTTGGACCCATGCAGGGCACCATAGAAGGGGGTGGAGAATCAGGCAGCCATGTAGGGAAAGAGGGTGGAGTTAAGGCACTCTCGATCGGACCCCCAAGAGGAACAGACATGTAGAGGTACCGGCTAGCCATGGGCTGGAAGTCACGTGGTGAGCAAATTAATAAAAATGAGTTAAATTAAAATAAAAGAGCTAGCTAATAATGTGCTTAAGGGTTAGGGCCATATGGCCAAACAGTGTTAAAAAATAAGCGTGTGATTTCATTTTTTAATTAGAGGACAAAAGCCGCAGGCGCGAACCAGGGTCCAAACAACAGCCACCGCGGGTCAGGTTACAAACTCTGGGCACAAACCTCCTGGACCCAAAATGGGCCGGGAAAACATACTACAACAATGAAGATTATTGAAGCCTTCAAAGAAGATATAAAATATTCCCTTAAAGAAATAAAAGAAAATACAGACAAAAAAATTTAAAGAGATGAACAAATTCTTGAAAGAAAACCAAGAAAATGTAAACCAAAAAATAAAAGAAACATACCAGGAAATAAAACTGATAGAAGCAATAAAAAAGAAATAAAACAAGGCAAAGCTGGAAATACAAAATCTGAAGAAAAGAGCTGGAACTACAGATACATGCATAATCAACAGAATCCAAGAGATGGAAGAGAGAATCTCTGAAGTGGAAGACTCAGTAGCTAAAATAGATACATCAGTCAAAGAAAATACTAAAACCAAAAAAGCCATAACACAAAATGTTCATGAAATCTGTGACACCATGAAAAGACCTAACTTGAGAATAATAGGAATAGAAGAAGAAGAAGAAGAAGAAGAAGAAGAAGAAGAAGAAGAAGAAGAAGAAGAAGAAGAAGAAGAAGATCAGCTCAAAGGTACAGTTAATGTATTCATAAAATCATAGAAGAAAACTTTCCTACATTAAATAAGGAAATGCCTATAAAGATACAGGAAACATACAAAACACCAAATAGATATGACCCTCCCAAAGTTTGCTCACCACTTAAATATCAAGCCACAAAACATACAAAGAAAATAAAGAGTTGCAAAAGAAAAGGGCCAACTTACTTAAAAGGCAGACCCATCAGAATAACGCCTGACTATTCAATAGAAACGATGAAAACAAGAAAGGCTTGGTCAGAAGTTATACAGACACTATAAAAACCATGGCTGCCAACATAGACTACTATATCTAGCAATATTATCTGCCACCATAGATGGAATAAACAAGATATTTCATGACAAAGTCAGACTGAAACACTACCTATCTACTAATCCAGTTCTTCAGAAAGCATTAGAGGGAAAACTCCAACCTAAGGATCCCAGATACACCCAAGAAACCCCAAACATTCAATCCTGCAGAAGAAAAGCCCAGAAAAAGGAAATACACACAAGCTACCACCAAAAATAGCAGGAAATATCAATCAGTGGTCACTAATATCCCTTAATATCAATGGACTCAATTCATCTATAAAAAGACACACACTAACAAGATGGACTAAAAAAAAAAAAAACAGAAGCCATCCTTCTGCTTCATAAAAGAAACACAACCCAACCACAAAAACAGACACAGGCTCAGAGTAAAGGGTTGGGAAAAGATTTTCCAATCAGATGGTCCTAAGAAACAAGCGGGGGTTGCCATCCTAATATCTGACAAAGTAGACTTTAAGCTAAAAGCAATCAAAAGGGACCAAGATAGTCATTATTTATTCATCACAGGAAAAATTGGTCAAGATGAGATTTCAATCCTGAATATTTATGCCCCTAATGTAAGGTCACCTACCTATGTAAAATAAACAATACTAAAGTTCAAATTCCATATCAACTCTCACACCCTAAATAGTGGGAGACTTCAATACCATTTCACCCTTGGATAGGTCACCCAGACAGAGACTAAACATGGAAATAAGGAGTCTAACAGAGGTTATCATGCAAACAAATTTAATAGATATTTACAGAAACTTCAACCCAAATGCAAAGGAATATACATATTTCTCAGCACCACATGGAACTTTCTCTAAAATTGACCTCATAATTGGTCATAAAGCAAATATCAATATATACAAAAAATGGAAATAATCCCTTGCTTCATATCAGACTACCAGGGCCTAAAGTTAGAGTTCAACAACGTCAAAAACCACAGAAAGCCTGCTAACTCATGGAAACTAAATAACACACAGCTGAACCACCTCTGGGTCAAGGAAGAAATTAAAAAAGAAATCAAAGTCTTCCTAGAATTTAATAAAAATGAATCCACAACATACCCAAACTTGTGGGACACCATGATAGCAGTCTTAAGAGGAAAATTCATAGCACTAGATGACTATATGAAAAGCCTATAGAAATCTCACACTAGAGAACTACCAGCAAAACTGAAAGCCTTAGAACAATTAGAAGCAAACTCACCTAGAAGGAGAAGACAGCAGGAAATAATGAAACTTAGAGCAGAAATCAATATAATTGAAACAAAAAGAACAATACAAAAAATCAACGGATCAGTTAGTTCTTTGAGAAAGTCAACAAGATAGATAAGCCCTAATCCAAACTGATCAAAAAGCAGAGAGAGAGTATCCAAATCAACAAAATCAGAAATGAAAAGGGGGATATAACAAAAGACCCCCAGGAAATCTAGAGAATTATCAGGTCATACTTTGAAAGTCTATATTCCACAAAAATGGAAAACCTAGAAGAAATAGACAGCTTTTTGGACAAGAACCATTTACCAAAATTAAATGAAGACCAGATTAATTACCTAAAGAGACTTATAACCCTAAAGGAAATTGAAGCTGTCATTAAAGCCACCTAAGTAAAGAAAGCCCAGGCCCAGATGGTTTCAGTGCAGAATTCTACCAGACATTCAAAGAAGAATTACTACCATTACTCCTCAAACTATTTCACACAGAAGAAGCTGAAGGAACATTGCCAAATTCCTTTTATGAGGCCACAATTACCCTTATACTCAAATCACTCAAACACAACAAAGAAGGAGAATTACAGACCAATTTCCCTCATGAATATTGATGCGAAAATTCTGAACGAAATTTTTGCAGACCATGTACAAAAATATATAAAAAATATCATCCACCATGATCAAGTAGGCTACATCCCAGAAATGCAGGGATGGTTTGACATACGAAAAACCGTAAATGTCATCCATCATAGAAACAAACAGAAGGAAAAAAATCACATGATGATATCCTTAGATACTGACGATGTGTTTAACAAAATCCAACACTCCTTTATGAAAAAAGCCCTGTAGAGATCAGAAATATAGGGAAAATACCTAAATATTATAAAGAGGATTTACAAAAAGCCAACAGCCAGTATCAAACTTAATGGAGAAAAACTCAAAGCAATCCCAGTAAAATGAGGAACTAGACAAGGATGTCCTCTCTCCCCTTATCTATTCAATATATCTCTCAAAGTTTTAGCTAAAGCAGTATGAGAACAAAAGGAGATTGAGGGGCTGTAAATTGGAAAAGAAGAAGTGAAACTATCTTTATTTGCAGATGATATGATTGTATACATAAGTGACCCACAAAATTCTACCAGGGAACTTCTACAGCTGAACTTCTACACCTTCAGCAATGTAACAGGATACAAGATTAACTCAAAGAAATCAGTAGCCCTTCTATACACTAAAGTTAAAGGGCTGAAAAAGCAATAAGGGAAACATCACCCTTTATAATAGCTGCAAATAGCAATAAATACCTTGAAGTAACTATAATCAAAGAAGTAACAGATCTATTTGACAAAAATTTTAATTCACTGAAGAAAGAAATTGAAGAGGATATCAGAAAATGGAAAGCTCTCCCATGTTCCTGGATAGGTAGGATCAACATAGTAAAAATGGCAATCCTACCAAAAGCAATCTACAGATTCAATGCATTTCCCATCAAAATCCCAACACAATATTTTATGTCCCTTGAAAGAACAATACTCAACTTCATTTGAAATAACAGGAAAGGCACGATCATCAAAACAATTTTCCTCAACAAAAAAAACCTCAGGAGGCATCACCATTCCAAACTTCAAGTTATACTATAGAGCTACAGTAATAAAAACAGCCTGGTACTGGCATAACAACAGACTTGTGGATCAATGCAATCAAATTGAGGATCCAGACATTAACCCAAAAACCTATAAGCACCTGATCTTTGACAAAAAGGCCCAAAATATTCAATGGAAAACAAATGGTGTTGGCATAGCTGGATGGTAGCACGTAGAAAAATGCAAATAGATCCAAGCCTGTCACCCTGCACAAAACTCAAATCCAAGTGGATCAAAAACCTCAACATAAATCCAGACACACTGAACTTGATGGAAAAGAAAGTGGGAAATACCCTCCAATGAATTGGCACAGGCAACCACTTCCTAAGTATATGGCACAGACACTAAGACCAACAATCAATAAGTGGGACCTCCTGAAACTTAGAAGCTTCTGTAAAGCCAAGGACACTGTCAATAGAACAAAACGACAGCCTACAGAATGGGAAAAGAGTTTCACCTACCCTACAAATGACAGAGGACTGATCTTTAAAATATCTAGAGACCTCAAGAAACTAGAGCCCAAAACATTTAATAACCCAATCAAAAAAATGGGGTTCAGAAATAAAAAGGGAATTCTCAGCCAAAGAATTACGAATGGCTGAAAGGCACTAAAAAAAGTGCTCAACATCTTTAGTCATCAGAGAAATGCAGATAAAAACATCTTTGAGGTACCACCTTAAACCTGTCAGATTGGCTAAGATAAAAGTCACAGGTGACAGCCTATGCTGGAGAGGGTGCTGAGCAAGGGGAACACTCCTCCATTGTTGGTGGGTGTGTAAGCTTGTTTAGCCACTCAGGAATGCAGTATGGTGGTTTCTCAAAAAACTGGGAATCACTCTTCCGAAGGATCCAGCAATATCACTTCTGGGCATATACCCTAAAGTTGCACATTCACACTCCAAAGGCATTAGATCAACTATGTTATTAGTAGCATTATTTGTAATAGCAAAAACCTGTAAACAACCTAATGCCTCTCAGCTGATTAACAAACTGTGGTACATCTACACAATGGATTACTACTCAGCAGTGAGAAAAAATGATATTCTAAAATTTGCAGGCAAATGGATGGATTTGGAGAATATCCTCCTGAGCAAGGTCTCACAAACCCAGAAAGATAAGCAGCACTTTTACTCACTTATTAGTGGACTCTAAACAAAATAGCAAAAGCAAAGCATGTCCAAGCTGCAAACCACAACCACTGAACAGCTTGGGATCTGAAACGCACCTTGGATCCCATTCCCTCCAGAGGAACACCTGACCCAGTCTTGATGTTAGGGTGAAGAAACTGGATTGACCAGGAGTGGATGCTGAACTAAGCCATACTGGTCCCTTGGGACCTCCTGCCCATGCTGCGGAGGAGATAAAGAGATGTGGAGAAGAGAGAGAGACTGTAATGGGTGGGAGGGGGAAGGGAGTTTCAACAAGGGTATACATGGATAAAAAAATGACTTTATTCATAATAAAAATATTAAAAGAATAAAATGTTCTTTTTTCTATACTTTTGTATCTAGTCTCTCTCTTTATATCTCTTCCTCTATCTCATGCATACACAACACACACACACACACACACAGCTTAAACTCACACATTCCGATGTGAAGAAATACACTTTCAGTCCTCTCAGATTGTATAGATAGGCCTGGTGTTTTGCTTCAGGCAGAGCGGTTGGAATTGGGTCCTGGATGCTGAAGGGGTCTAGATGCAATGCTCTGCCTCAGAACAAGGTTTACCACAGGTAAAAGAAGGAATTGGTTTCTGGTACCCAGGAGGCAGTGGAACCTCGAGGAACATCTGCAGCATAGTCCACACCAAATTCTGTATTTGTAAATAATTGTAGAAACGTGTGTGCCTTGGTCTGCCATGAAGAGATAAATGGTCACTCACTTTGAATCTTCATTAGAGTTAGGTAGTATGGTAATTTGAATGAGAGTGACCCTGGTAGGGTCATACACTTGAGTGTTTGGTTCTCAGTTGATAGACTGTTTAGGAAGGTTTAGGAGGTGTGGCTCTGTTGAAGGAGATATGGCCCTGGGGGTGGGCTCTGAGGCTTCAAAAACCTGTGCCAGGCCCAATCTCATTCTCTTTTTGTCACATGCTTGGGGGCCGGATGTGAGCTCTCAGCTCCAGCACCACACCAGCATCCGCCTCCTGCTGCCATGCTTCACACCATGATGATCATGGACTCACCCTTTGTAACAGTAAAGAAGCCCCAAATTAAATGTTCTCTTTATAAGTTTCCTTAGTTGTGGTGTCTCTTCACAACAATAGAACAGTAGCTAAGACAGAAAGAAAACATTTATATAGCCACCGTGGAGGATAGAGACCAGACATGTTTCTCTAAGTTTTTATCACCACCTGAGATAATGGAATGAAAAAGAACACACAAGCACTGACTACAGGCCAGAACCAGAGTTAATTATTGAAAATGTATTTGTATTTGCACTAAACTGTGTGATACGAATGTATAGAAGTTACTATAGTGGCTAGAATATGAGTGTGCACATATTCATTTGTATGTCTTAGGGACCCTAAAAGCTGGCTTGAGTGCAGAAGATTAATTTGAGAAAGGAATAAAGGAAACCCTACCTAGTGGGTGACTAAGCAATGATTCAGAAATAGAGTACACCTAATACATTGTAATTTTAAAATCAGATATGACTATGAGTATTGGAAAGTAATCCTACCGGGACTGCCATGATCTCTAGCCCCAGAATACACTGCCTGGAGAGAGAAGGGCCTGGGACTTTGGGCACCAATTTATAGTCCACATTATTCATAGCTGTTTCTAAGAGCCATTAATTCTCTGGTTTCCTAGCCTCTCCAACTCAGCAGCAGTGGCTGTAACCACCTGAGATAGCCCCAAGGCCGTTACTATTTGAGGTAGACTCAAGGGTAATGCACTGCAGATGTGGGTGGAGCCCACAGAGAATCTGCACAGAGAATCTGTAGAGTTTGATGTGCTAGAGGGTGGCTTCCAGGACATTGAAACCATTTCTTATAACACCTACAGATTTTCTCAGCAATACAGCTTTTCAACATTTCTAGACTTGTTTTAGAAACAGTCAGGCTTAGAAAGGGTCAGAAATGACATTGATTTTTTTTAACTCTAGAAGCTAAGAGAAAGTAAGTGGTATGTCTAAGTTTTCCCCTGTGATTGGTATAGCCTGCATTAGCCAGAAGAGGTCCTGGTTTCCTGCCCAACGTTGTTTAAGCCAAACTATTGAGGCTTTTACTGCCTCCTCTTAGATTTAGGTATAGGTCAAAAAATTTCAAGCAAAAATGCACATAATGTACCTTCTAAGTTGGTACATCAGGAAGACTGATCTTGTCACTAGGTGTTAGAGATAACATATAACATCATGTCATTTAGAACCGTGCTGAGATAGCAAACACTGATTTCTAGTTCTCTCTCTCTCTTTCTCTCTCTCTCTCTCTCTCTCTTTCCCTCCCTCCTTTGCTTTCTGTGAGGTGAAGTTTCACTCTGTGGCCCAAGCTCCCTTCAAACTCACCAGGGTCTCTTTATATTCATGATCCCCCATGCTGAGTTTATATATATGCTCTATTGGACCTAGCAGAACCAATTATTTCTTTTTAAAAATATTTCTTATTCATTTAATAAGCCAACCAGAGATTACTCCTTTCATTCCTCCTCCTGCTCCCCAGAAGCACCCCCATCACCTCCTTCAAAAAGATAAGGCCTCCCATGGGGGTCAGCAAAGCCTGATACACTCAGTTGAAGTAGGTCCAAGCCCTCCTCCTGCATCAAGGCTATGCAAGGTGTCCCTACATAGACAATGGACTCCCAAAAAGTCATCTCATGCACCTCGTGATAGATCCTGATCCCAGTGCCAGGGGCCCCTTAAACAGACCAAGGCACACAACTATCTCTTGTTTGCAAATGGCCTAGTCCAGTCCCATGCTGGCTCCACAGCTGTTGGTCTAAAGTTTGTGAGTTCCCACTAGCTTTGTTCAGTTGTCTCTGCAGATTTCCCATCATGATCTTGACCCTCCTTGCTTATATAATCCCTCTTCTCTCTCTTCAACTGAACTCCTAGAGTTCAAACTGGTGTTTGGCTGCAGATCTCAAACATAGTATGTACTCATTCATAAGTGAGTAGTAGATGTAAAGCAAAGGACCACTGTTGTAATTGATTTCTGAACCGCTGTGGACCAGAGGTTCAACCTACCATGGCAGCTTTTTCCCCCCTAAAATGACTCAGACGCTTATATTAATTTTATCCTATTTGGCCTGTGTCTCAGGCACATTGCTAGCTGGCTCCTTCATCTTAATTCAGCCCATTTCCATTGATCTATCTGGCCATGCTGCCTGTGGCATGGCCCAGCTCACCTGGGTCCTACATGCTTCTTCTTTGGTGGCTGAATTGAGTCTGTCTGATCCAGCACTCCTTGTACCTGAAACTCAATTTCCCTGCCTACTTCTACAGCACCTGACACAGGTCTGAACAACTCCTTTATTCATAAAATGATTTTCACTGCATACAGACATTCCTACCACAGACCATCAGACTACAACTCACAGCTCCAGAGAACCTGGCTAACAAGTAGGACCCTGAGAATCATACATTGATTGCCCTGGGAAAAGAAATAAATAAGATCTTCTGAGTAAACTGAAGGTGAGGGGCGCAATATAGGAGAAGGGATAGGGGGTGAGAATATAAAGAAACAGGATGGTTGAGCTGGAACAGGAATGGAGTGGGAGAGCAATGAAAGGTATTTTGATAAAGAAAGATACCATGGAGTTAGAGAGAAATCTGGTGCTAGGAAAGTTCCCAGGAATACACAAGGATAACCCCAGCTTAGAGTTCTAGCAATAGTAGAGAGGGTATGTGATCTGGCAAACCCTGGTAATCAGATTGGTGAATATCTTAGCTGTCACCATAGAGCCTTCTTTCACTAACAGAGCTGTTGATTTCTTAGGCACACCTTATGTCCATGAGGAAACAGCTTGGGGTCTCTTCCCCACACTACAATCCTTCTTAATCAGGATTGGGCTGCCAGGATATATAATAATGTGAAAATGCATTGTTTTTAGAGATAAAATGATATAGTGTGATATCTTAAGTGTCCCCCAATGATTTTTTTGTAAAAGTGTGATCCATACAAAGGCACTACTAGTAGGGTGAGATGGATCCTTTAGGAGATGGGGCCCAGGAAGAGGTCTTCAGATGACTGTGGACATGCTCTTGAAAGATTCACTGGGAGTCTTGCCCTGACTCAGTTTGTATCATTTCCCAGCTGTAAGATGAGAAGTTCTGGCCTATCATATATTTCCATCATGATGAGCGCACTGGTTGGTTTGTGTGTCAACTTGACACAAGTCAAAGTCATTAGAGGAAGGAGACTCAGTTGAGGAAATGCCTTGACGAAATCCAGCTGTAAGGCATTTTCTCATTTAATGATCAATGGGAGAGGGCACAGCCCATGGTGGGTGGTGTCATCCCTGGGTTGGTAGTCCTGGGTTCTGAGGAGGTGGGCTGAGCAAACCAGTAAGCAGCACCCCTCCATGGCATCTGCATCAGTTTCTGCCTCTAGGATTCTGTCCTGTTTGAGTTCCTGTCCTGACTTCCTTCAGTGATGAACAGCAATGCTCAAGTGTAAGTCAAGTCAAATAAACCCTTTCCTCCCCAACTTGCTTTTTGGTCATGATGTTCCGTGACAGCAATAGAAAACCTAACTATGACAGTGAGCTATCAAGAGAGTGGGGCTGATGCCTCTAAAACCATGAGCCCAAACTCCTTCCTTTTACAGATGGACCTGACTGTCATGCAAGAAAGCTGGCCATCATGGAAAGTTAGCACAAATTAGCTTTTTAGCATGCCATCTGGCAATTTTGCACACCATTGCTCTCATATCATTGGCTGAAGCAATTCTCAACTAGAGCTAGAAAATCTGCAAGTTGTCGTAATAATTATTTTTATAACTTCACACTGTAGATTCTTAACTACTCAGTCAATAAACAAGCATGAGATGGTTCTATACATGTCTTAAATCTGACTGATTGTACACACTGTTTTTAAGTTTCCACCTCTTAATTCCCAGAGTCCATTAATCAACCTCAAGCAGTGCTCATCTAATCAGCATTGTGTGCTGGACTTCAAGCGTCATGTGGCCAAACACACATGATCATGACAACGCTGTGGAACATACACTGTTGTTTTGTCCTGTTATATTCCTGTTTCATAATTAAGGTCCAGAGACATTATTGTTTATTTGCTGATGTATAATGGAAATGTGAAAATCAAATCCAAACCCAGGTCTGTCTGTCCCTAAAGCCCTGTGTGCAATCTCAAGGAAGGGGGCAGCACTCCCCCACCCCCAGGACTTCCTTTTCTGGCCTTTTAATAGCTTGGGTAAGAATAACTCCAGGAGTGTTTTCTAGAATGACCACTTAACTAGTCCTAGTCCACAGACAAGTATGAAATCCACACACTTAAGTACAGGAAATTTTAGGAGGAGTTTCAAGCATGCATCATTCAAAAGCTCCTCTAATACTGAATATTTCACACTTTTCCTAGCTCTTGACATGATGGTTTTCAAATGAGGAACCTGAGGTTTTGCTGTCAGTTGTCCACGAAATCTTTACAGCGATCTGAAGTTGTGCCTGTGGAAAATGATACACCACTGTCCTGTCCTACTCGGCCTGCAGAGCTCCGGCTTCTCCTTTGAAGCTTTGGAGACTGAGCTTGCTTCAGGTTTGTAAGAGAGCCAGAGTTGGTTTCTAAAGGGTCAAGCTGATTACAGGTACCTCCAAAATATGACTACTCTGCCCCCTACTGACAGAATGTGTCTGTCGCTGTCCTTGGTGCTAAAACATCAGCCAGACAAGAGCCTCAGCCCTTCCAAGGATCTTGAGGCTTTGAAGATACTGGGCAGAGGATCCTGAACTCTATCTTCCTGCCTTTGTCCTGGTAACAGAGGAACTGATTTCATGTAATTTTTCTAGTTATATTCTTCCTTATACTTATTCTTTTTCAAATTTGAAAACATATGTTCTTTCTATACACTTTCCCACCTTATTTTTTATATTACTACGCATTCCCATCTTAATATTTATATCCTCTTATTTATATGCCTGGAGGTTGTTGTAATTATCTCATTAAACTTTGGAGATAAGTACAATAAGAAGGTATTGGAGTCTCATTGCTTCCGGTTCCGCACCCGGGACCAAGTGCTGTCTGCAGAACCCCAGCGCACTCTGGAGCAGGGGAAGGTAAACTCTGCCCCTGACCACATCCACAGCTACTGCTGAGGGAATTTGCACAGCTACCCACCACGACCTCGAACTGAGCGAACCAACAACTGCAGGGGTCTCTGAAAGACAGAATCAGACCCTGACCAGAAAGGTGACAGGAGGCACACAAACCTGAGTGCCACAACTGACCAGGACCCATCTAATCATGAACCACTGAAGCCATGGGCAAACGTCAGTGCAAAAAAATTACATAATAATACAAAGGACAACATAGTAACTCCAGAAGAGAGTAGCGATCTTACAAGTACAAGACCTGAACTGAGCAATGAAGAGGAAACAGAAGGAGCAACATCAAAAATTCCTTTTTGATGATCATCGAAGCTCTCAAAGAAGATATGAAAAAAAGCCTTAAAGAAATAGAAGAAAATACAAACAAAAAATTGGAAGAGATGAACAAATCTATGAAAGAAACATGCCAGGAACTAAAAGCTGAAATAAAAGCTGAAATAAAAGCTGAAATAGAAGCAATAAAAAAATGAGGCAAAAATGGAAATAGAAAACCTGAAGAAAAAAGCTGAAACTACAGATACAAGCATAACAAACAGAGTTCAAGAGATGGAAGATAGAATCTCTGAAGTGGAAGACTCAGTAGCTCAAATAGATATATCAGTCAAAGAAAATAGTAAAACTAAAAAAGCCATAACTCAAAATGTTCAGGAAATCTGGGACACCATGAAAAGACCCAATTTGAGAATAATAGGAATAGAAGAAGGAGAAGAAT
>PVIH01030216.1:0-12479 GCA_004025045.1 Sigmodon hispidus | reverse complement strand
CACATTATACTCACAACACATGAATGAACACTTTTATTGAAATTTCCTTTCTGCAAGCTCATCCCTCAGACTGCATCCACAGTTGCATGTCTTGCATATCTAGAAGGTCCACATGCTCACTCCTGCTCAACTGTTCTTTCATTTTTGCCAGGTCTCTGTTTGGGCTCCAAATAGGTTGTCTGACAAAAGTTTTTTTTTTTTTCTAGGAAGATGAAAGACAGTTTTCTACTCTGACAAAAGAAAACCCATAAAAGACCAAAGTATGGCTACTTCTTAGTATCCAGCTTGGTGAAATAAATGTTTTATTGGGGCTACTTACAGGAATATGGGTGAGGGCTTACTCACAGGATCAGAAACTATTCAAAGAAAACTGCATCACTAAGGTCTACTCTAGCAACAACTCAGCTTCTTAGAGTGTGTCCTTTCCAGATGCCTTTGTTGGTTTACCATCTTCCAATAAGCATGCCTGCATTATTCATTTTCCAGGCATGTGGTCTGGTTGCAGAGCCTTTTTTTGCAACTCATCTTAGCCAAGAGTATTCTTTTCATCTCGGGCTCTACTCTCTCTCAGAATCTTCTTTGCATCTGGGCTTTGCTGACTCTGGCAGAATGGGTCCCTGTGAATCTGTTGGTTTCAGGGAGCCTTTAAAGCTATTTTTAAGTACTTGTTTACTATCTTGCATAAGGAACTCTCTTACAGCATAGAGTGTTTTAATTTGGCAATAAATTGTCACACAAAAGATGTGGTGATTCCTTTTATTTGGATACCTGATTGATTGGCAGGTGGACATAGAGGTGCATAGTTGTAATCTCAACACTCATGAGGCTGAGGAAATACAATGGCGAGTTTCAGGCCAGCCTGTGTCAAAATAACACTAAACCATTCTGGATCACATTAGTGAATAGACTAGAAGTAAATGGTTCAGCTGAGGTGACTACAGAATGGCAATTAGTGACATTGGTGATTAGAAATATTGAAATGGAGCTCAGAACTTGTGGAAGGATTGCTTTCCCAGGGCAAGATAAAGAGAACAAGGCATAGTAGTGCTTCCATACCTGGTTACCTGTACTTATGTGGTTGAGTGGAGGGTGGGATGATTTAGTTCTTCAGATGATTGAAGGGTTTAAGATTAAAAAATAGGACTCAGAAGATTAGGAAGTAGGCCTCTGATCTATTCATGGCTGGCATGAAAGATTTGGCAGGCCAGTGATGTTACTGGTCAGTCAAGGGTCACACCTCTCCAGGCCTGCTAGGATTGAAAGGTTTGTATGGTTGGCTAACATTGGTGGTTTCTGGAGTAGTTCTGTTCAGATCCCAATGATTGCACTTCCCCTAGGCTGGGTCAGTGTGCACAGCCAAATACCACACACTTTAGTTGTATAGGGTGCCTGGGTTTCACCAGGCTCGCTCTTTCTACAGGGGTGTCAAGTGCCAGGAGGCAGCCCGGAGCTGGTAAAATGCTGGAATGACATCCACTACCACCTGGCCATGAGGAGGCTGTGTGTTGATAAGCTGAGCCCAGGGCAGAGGTTTCACTGTAGAAAGAGGTACATGCTGATTGTCCTCTGTGCTGGCTCTGTGAATCTTCCAGGTTTGGGATGTGTCATCTAAACCTCAGAGGGCTGAGGGAACAAGGACAGGAAGTTGCCTTAGCAGTATTCATTAGGGTGTAGTGAACACCATGACTTCAGTGTTGTCACATCCTGGTGTGTCCATCACCAAGTCATACCATTACCTGACACCTATTACATAGTGGCTAGTAGATGGCTGTATGCAGTTGTCATCTTGACTTTTTCTACTTCCAATCATCACTGGACAAGAAACCTGTGAATATGAATAGTGAATGTCAAGGAAAACTGGGTTTTGCTTAACTGTTTATCACATCATCTAATCCCCATGTCCTGTCATCAGGCTAGACCCTGTGGGCTTCAGGTCGAGAATGTCATCAGTGTTAGTCTCACCTTCATCATTCATTTATCGATGAGAAATCTGTCATTGAAAAGTCAAATCACTTGGCTGAGGTTTTGTGAGGGAGATACAAGACCAAGGTTCCCTAAACACTGAGATGGTGAAACTTGTGTTATTATCTAGGGCCTCTCACCTGAGAAACCGGACTGAAGGCTGTGATGCTCTGAATAATGCAGACTTCCTGAGTCACAGGGTTCACTCATTGCAGGAAAATGAAGGTTTTGTTTGTTTGTTAGTTTCACTTTGTCCAGAGAGCAAACCAGATATTGACAGTGTGAAACAGGTACACAGAAGCTCAGTAAGAAACCAGCTTTGAGACAGTAGATATGATCGTACCACCACAAAGGCTGATAGTCTAGCAGACTACAGCTAAGCAGTCATAGTATCTTTCCCTGAGTATCTTAAGTGTCCCCTGAAGGCTAGGTGCTTGGAGGTTGTGGATATAGACCAATTTCCAATTTCTTCCTGTTTGCCAATGGATAAATTAAGGGATTTCTTCATGTATGGCTCTTGACATAGTAAGACAACTGAGAAAGATTAGGTTTTGGCTTTGGAGGTTGGGAAGTTCTTTTGACCAGGTCATTGATGCAAGCCTCTCCATGACTTGGAATGAGACTCAAAAAGCTGTACAGAGAACCTTGAAGTTGGCTAAAAACACTAAGACTATATTCTTAGCTTAAAGGCAATCTATTAGTCTTAGAGGGCCAGAGGGCAAAGGAATAAAAGAAAAAGACAGGAAAAGGTGTTTGAGGAAAAATGTGAAGGGTAGGGGTATTTGTACTGGAAGGGAGACCAAGGACTGCCTTTGGATAGAGAGGAGACAGATGTAGCACAGAGAAAAATGGCAGTTAATAAAAGTACAAAGAAAACTCCAATGTTAGTATGAGGTGTTTAATTTTATTGAGTGTCTTGATTTTATTGGGTGGTTAATACTTCTGTGAAGAGACACCATGGCCACAGAAACTCATGAAAACTTTCAATTGGGTGACATACACTTCAGATATTCAGTAGATTATCATCATGGTGGGACATGGTGGTATGCAGGCAGACATAGTGATGGTGCTTGAGACTGAGCTGGGAATTCTCCAACTTGATCTATAGTCAACAGGAAGTGAACTAAAATATGTCCCAAAGTGACATATTTCCACCAACAAGGCCAAACCTCCCAATAATCCCATTGGCTATGAATTTACAAAGGCCTATTACATTTTAACTACCACATTCCACTCCCTGGCTCCCAAAGGCTTGTAACAGTAACATCATGTAAAAGGCATTTAATCCAACGTCAAAAGACACCATAGTCTATTACACTTTCAAACTTATTTAAAAGTCTAAACTTCAAAGCCCCTTTTGAGATTCATGCAATCTCCTAAATGTAATCTCCTGTAAAAATCAGAATAAAAAACCAGATTCCATGCTTCCAACACATAAATGGCACAGGATATTTGTTCCAAAATGTAGGAAAGAGCATGGTGAAGATATACTGAACCAAAGTAAGACTGAAAACCTGCTAGGCAAACTATAAATTGTGCATCTGCGTGTCTTATGTCAAAAAACTCTTGAGATTTCAATTCCTTTCAGCTTGTTTACTGCAACACATTTATTTCTCCTGGGTTGGTTCCATTTCCTGTTAGCAGCTTTCCTCAGCAGGTATCCTGTGGTGGAATGTTCTGTATATTGTAAATAAAGTAACTGATTTGGCCTATGTACAACACCGTAGAAGTGGGTGGAGAATCAGAGGGCAGGCATGTAGGAAAGGGTGGAGTTAGTCACTCTCGATCTGTCCTCTGCAGAAGCAGCATGTAGGTGAGCCATGGGCTGTGGGCCACGTGGTGGAAAGATTAATAGAAATGGGTTAAGTTAAGATGAAAGAGCTAGCTAATAATGTGCTTAAGACATGGGCCAAACAGTT
The DNA here is from genome assembly GCA_004025045.1 of Sigmodon hispidus. Taxonomy (NCBI): domain Eukaryota; kingdom Metazoa; phylum Chordata; class Mammalia; order Rodentia; family Cricetidae; genus Sigmodon; species Sigmodon hispidus. The sequence goes on along the minus strand of PVIH01030216.1, from coordinate 8,598 downwards.
TAAAGGATATAAGCATGTGATTCATTTCTTTGGGGGACAAAAATCGGTGTGCAGACCAGGTTCCAACCACTGCCGGGGGCCTCACCAAGCACAAACCTCCTGGACCAAAATGGCCCAGGAAAAACCTACTATAACAGTATCCCACATAGCTTTGTCCCTCCAGCATTTTGGGTTCTCCAGGGAAATCTAGGCTTAAACTTCACAGCTTCACACAATAGCCTCTCTGGGCCTCAACTCAGGAACATCCCTGATATATACATGTCCTTGGAAGATTTCTTTAGGTACAGAGGAAAATTCCATAATGCTGTTCTTCTGTTTCTGACTCTAAAACCAGAATAAAGTGGCCTAAAGTGCAAAGATCTGCTGTTCTCTGGGGCTTAGAACATGGCCCCCTTGTTCACTTACATCTTCACCATCTTTGTGTTTTTTATTTTTTTTTTTTTTTGCCTAAGTTTGGCTGTTGTAAAACAATCTGTAGAGCAGGCTAGCCTCAACCTCAGATATTTTCCTGCCTCTGCCTCTGCAGTGCTGGGATTAAAGATGTGTGCCACACTATACCAGGCCCTAAGCTTTTCTTTCATTCCTTTTTCACAAATTGAGAACTTAGTTGGGTAGGATCTTACCCTGAGGTCACAACACCTTTTATTCCATTTCTTAATCTGTATATATCCTTGAACTTTATATCCTTGACTTAGTTCCCTTGTACTTCTTGGTCTTCCCTTTCTTTACTTTTTTTTGATGGGTAGGAGAGGTTTTATTTGTATTATACATTTTGAATCACAATCTGCTGAAGGAAACCAAGGCAGACACTCAAACCAATAGAAATCTGGAGGCAGGAGCTGGTACAAAAGTCGTGGAGAAGCACTGCTTACTGGCTTGCTCCTCTTAACCAAACTAACTAAAATGCAGAAAGAGAACATCTATATTAATAAAATCTGACATTAAAAGAGGGGTATAACAACAGACACCGAGGAAATACAGAGAATCATTAAGTCATATTTTGAAAATCTATACTCCACAACATTAAAAAAATCTAAAAGAAAATGACAATTTTCTAGATAGCTACCACATACCAAAATTAAGTTAAAATCAAATAAACAATTTAAACAGATCCATAACAACAAACAAAATATAAGCAGTCATCAATAATCTCCAAACAATAAAACCCAGGACAAGATGGTTTCAGCACAGAATTCTACTAGATTTTCTTTTTTTATTATTATTATTACGAACAAAGAAGTCACACTTTCTATCCTTGTATATCCTTATTCAAGGTCCCTTCCCCCTCCCGACACATCCGTTCATTCTCTCTTCTCCACAACTCCCCATCCCCTACCTGGGCAGGTGGCAGGCAGTTCCATGGTCCCACTGTCCCAATAATGTTTAGTTTAGTCTCCATTCCTGGCAGATCCAGTTTTCTCCCCCCAACCTTAAGACTGAGTCAGGTATTCCTCTAGGGGGAGTGGGATCGAAGGAGTCAGTCCAGGGTGTTTCTGATCCCAAGCTGTTCAGTGGTTGTGGTTTGCAGCTTGGGCATGCTTTGCTTTTTTCTTGTTTGTTTGTTTGTTTAGAGTCCACTAATGAGTGAGTACATCCCCTGCTTGTCTTTCTGGGTTTGTGATACCTTGCTCAGGAGGATATTCTCCAAATCCATCCATTTGCCTGTAAATTTTAGGATATCATTTTGTTCTTACTGCTGAGTAGTACTCCATTGTGTAGATGTTAATCCATTCTTCAGTTGAGGGACATCTAGGTTGTTTCCAGGTTCTTGCTATTACAAATAATGCTGCTATGAACATAGTTGAGCTAATGCCTTTGGAGTGTGACTGTGCATCTTTAGGTTATACACCCAGAAGTGGTATTGCTGGGTCCTTGGGGAGATTGATTCTCAATGTTCTGAAAAACTGCCATACAGCGTTCCAAAGTGGCTGAACAAGCTTACATACCCACCAACAATGGAGGAGTGTTCCCCTTGCTCCCCAACTTCTCCAGCATAGGCTGTCCTCTGTGTCTTTATCTTAGCCAATCTAACAAGTGTCAGGTGGTATCTCAAAGTTGTTTTGATTTGCATTTCTCAGATGGCTAAAGATGGTGAATACTTTTTCAGGTGCCTTTCAGCCATTCGTAATTCTTCTGCTGAGAATTCCCTTTTAGTTCTGAATCCCATTTTTTGATTGGGTTATTCAAGGTTTTGGGCTCTAGGTTCTTGAGTTCTTTATATATCTTAGAGATCAGTCCTCTATCACTTGTAGGGTTGGTGAAAATCTTTTTCCATTCTGTAGGCTATCATTTTGTACAGTTGACAGTGTCCATGGCTTTACAGAAGCTTCTTAGCTTCAGAAGATCCCACTTATTGATTGTGGATCTTAATGTCTGTGCCACTGATGTTATATTTAGGAAGTGGTTTGCCTGTGCCCATTCGTAGAAGTGTATTTCCCACTTTCTTTTCTATCAAGTTTAAAGTGGATAGGTGTATGTTGAGGTCTTTGATCCAATTGGATTTGAGTTTTGTGCAGGGTGGCAGGCTTGCATCTATTTACATTTTTCAACACTCTACCATCCAGCTATGCCAACACCATTTGTTAAATATACTATCCTTCTTCCACTGAATATTTTGGGCCTCTTTGTCAAAGATCAGGTGTTCATAGGTTTTTGGGTTAATGTTTGGATCCTCAATTCTATTCCATTGATCCACAAGTCTGTTTTTATGCCAGTACCAGGCTGTTTTTTACTACTGTTGCTCTATAGTATAACTTAAAGTCAGAGATGGTCATATCTCCTGAGGTTCTTTGGTTGAGTAAAATTGTTTTCACAATACTGGCTTTCCTGTTATTCCAAACGAAATTGAGTATTGTTCTTTCAAGGTCCAAAAAGTATTGTGTTGGGATTTTGATGGGCAGTGCATTGAATCTGTAGATTGCTTTTGGTAGAATTGCCATTTTTACTATGTTGATCCTACCTATCCAGAAACATGGGAGAGCTTTCCATTTTCTGATATCCTCTTCGGTTTCTTTCATCAGTGATTCAAAATTTTGTCAAATAGATCTCTTACTTCTTTGTTTATAGTTACTCTAAGGTATTTAATACTATTTGCAGCTATTATGCAGGGTAATGTTTCCCTTATTTCTTCTTCAGCTCTTCTATCTTTAGTGTATAAAAGGGCTACTTATTTCTTTGAGTTAATCTTGTATCCTGCTACATTGCTGAAGGTGTTTATCAGCTTAGCAGTTATTTGGAAGAATTTTATGGGTCACTTATGTATACAATTATATCATCTGCAAATAGAGATATCTTCACTTCTTCTTTTCCAATTTGTATCCTCTTAATCTCCTTTTGTTTTCTTATTGCTTTAGCTAAAACTTTGAGAACTATATTGAATAGATAAGGAAAGAGAGGACATCCTTGTCTAGTTCCTGATTTTAGTGGGATTGCTTTGAGTTTTTCTCCACTAAGTTTGATACTAGCTGTCAGCTTCTTGTAAATCGCCTTTATTATATTTAAGTATTCTCCCTGTATTCCTGATCTCTCCAGGGCTTTAATCATAAAGGAGTGTTGGATATTGTCAAAGGCTTTTTCAGCATCTAAGGATATGATCATGTCCTTTTGTTCCTTTAATTTGTTTATATGATGGATAACGTTTATGGTTTTCCTTATGTTAAATCAACACTGCATTTCTAGGATGAAGCCTACTTAGTCGTGGTGGATGATATGTTTTATACATTGTTGTATACGGTTTGCTAAAATTTTGTTGAGAATTGTAGCATTAATATTCATGAGAGAGATTGGTTTGTAGTTCTCCTTCTTTGTTGTGTCTTTGAGTGGCTTGGTTATTACGGTAATCGTGGCCTCATAAAAAGATTTTGGCAATATTCCTTCAGTTTCTACTGTGTGAAATAGTTTGAAGAGTAATGGTAGTAATTCTTCATTGAATGTCTGGTAGAATTCTGCACTGAAACCATTTGGACCTGGGCTTTTATTTTTGGGGAGGCTTTTAATGACAGCTTCAATTTCCTTAAGGGTTATAGGCCTGTTTGGGTAATTAATCTGTTCTCCATTCAATTTTGATAGATGGTACCTGTCCAGAAAGCTGTCCATTTCTTCCAGGTCTTCCATTTTTGTGGAATACAGATTTTCAAAGCATTATCTGATAATTCTCTGAATATCCTGGGGATCTGTTGTTATATCCCCTTTTCATTTCTGATTTTTATGATTTGAACACTTGCTGTTTTTTGATTAGATTGGCTAAGGGCTTATCTATCTTGTTGACTTTCTCAAAGAACCAACTCTTAGATTCATTGATTCTTTTATTGTTCTTTTTGTTTCAATTGTATTGATTTCAGCTCTAAGTGATTATTTCCTGCCGTCTACTCCTTCTAGGTGAGTTTGCTTCTTACTGTTCTAAGCCTTTCAGCTTTGCTGTTAGGTCTCAAGTGTGGGATTTCTCTAGGTTTTTCTGTAGGTATCTAGTGCTATGAATTTTCCTCTTAAGACTGCTTTCATTGTGTCCCACAAGTTTGGATATGTTGTGGATTCATTTTCATTAAATTCTAGGAAGACTTTGATTTCTTTCTTAAATTGTTCCTTGACGTAGAGATGGTTCAGCTGAGTGGTTTAGTTTCCGTGAGTTGGTAGGCTTTCTTTGTTTTTTGATGATGTTGAACTCTAACTTTAGGCCCTGGTGGTTCGATATGTTACAAGGGATTATTTTCATTTTTTTTTGTATCTGTTGATATTTGTTTTATGACCAATGATGTGGTCAATTTTGGAGAAAGTTCCTTGAGGAGCTGAGAAATATGTGTATTAATTTGCATTTGGGTGGAAGCTTCTGTAGATTTCTATTAAATCCTTTTGCATCATAACCTCTTTTAGACTCCTTATTTCTCTGTTGAATCTCTGTCTGGTTGACCTATTCAGGGTTGAAAGTAGGGTATTGAAGTCTCCCACTATTAGGGTGTGAGAATTCATGTGGGATTTGAGTTTAAGCAGTGTTTCTTTTACATAGGTAGGTGCCCTTATCTTAGGGGCATAAATATTCAGGATTCAAATCTCCTCTTGACCAATTTTTCCTGTGATGAATAAACAATGACCATTTTGGTCCCTTTTAATTGCTTTTAGCTTAAAGTCTACTTTGTTAGATATTAGGATGGCAACCCCAGCTCGTTTCTTAGGACCATTTGACTGGAAAATCTTTTCCCACCCCTTTACTCTAAGCCTGTGTCTGTCTTTGTGGATGAGGTGTGTTTCTAGTAGACAACAGAAGGATGGCTTCTGTTGTTGTATCCATCTTATTAGTATGTGTCATTTTATAGGAGAGTTGAGTTCATTGATATTAAGGGATATTAGTGACCACTGATAGATATTTCTTGCCATTTTTGGTGGTAACTTGTTTGTATTTCCTTTCTCTGGAGTATTCTTCTATGGGATTATTGATTGTTATGGTTTCATGGGTGTATCTGGGGTCCGTAGGTTGGAGTTTTCCCTCTAATACTCTCTGTAGTGCTGGATTAGTAGATAGATATTCTTTCAGTCTGGCTTTGTCCTGAAATATCTTGTTTACTCCATCTATGGTGATTGATAATTTTGCATGATATAGTATTCTAGCTTGGCTGCCATGCTCTTTTAGCATCTGTATAACCTCTGACCAAGCTCTTCTAGCATTCATCGTTTCCATTGAATAGTCAGGTGTTATTCTGATGGGTCTGCCTTTATAGGTAAGTTGGCTCTTTTCTTTTGTAGCTCTTAAAAATTTTTCTTTGTTCTGTATGTTTTGTGGCTTGATTATTATGTGGCGTGCTAATTTTTGGGGGGTCATATATATTTGGTGCTCTATAAGCTTCTTGTATCTTTATAGGCACTTCCTTCTTCAGGTTAGAAAAGTTTTCTTCTATGATTTTATTGAAAACATTATCTGTGCCTTTGAGCTGGTATTCTTCTCCTTCTTCTATTCCTATTATTCTCAAGTTAGGTCTTTTCATGGTGTCCCATATTTTCTGAACATTTTGTGTTATGGCTTTTTTGGTTTTAGTATTTTCTTTGACCGATATATCTATTTGAGCTACTGAGTCTTCTACTTCAGAGATTCTATCTTCCATCTCTTGAACTCTGTTGGTTATGCTTGTATCTGTGGTTCCAGCTTTTTTCTTCAGGTTTTCTATTTCCATCTTTGCCTCATTTTGTGCCTTTTTTATTGCTTGTATTTCAGTTTTTAGTTCCTTGCATGTTTCTTTCAATTTTTCGTTTATTTTTTCTTGGTTTTCTTTCATAGATTTGTTCATCTCTTCCATTTTTTTGGTTGTATTTTCTTCTATTTCCTTAAGAGAATTTTTCGTATCTTCTTTGAGAGCTTCAATGATTATCATAAAGGAATTTTTGGTGTTGCTTCCTTCTGTTTCCTCTTCATTGCTCAATTCTGGTCTTGTAGTTGTAGGACCTCCACTGTCTTCTGGAGTTACCTTATTGTTCTTTATTTTATTATATATATTTTTGCACTGGTGTCTGCCCATGGCTTCAGTGGTTCACAATTAGGTGGCTCCTGGTCAGTTGTTACAAGCGGGCTTGTGTGTCTCCTGTCACCTCTGAACAAAAGGTCTGCTCAATCTCTATCTCTGCTCTGGGCAGGGGACTGAATTTCAAGACTTCAGTCCTTCTCTGTTGGAGCAATTGGAGGCACAGTGGCTGTGCAAGTTCCCTTAGTACCAGCTGGGGGGATCCTGACAGCCAAAGTTTATCTCTGTTTGCTACAGAGTGTGTGGAGACAAGCTCCACAGACAGCACCTGGTCCTGGAACCCAAACCCCACTGGAACACAATTTTCTTTGGCAGGGATTCAGGTGCTGGGGCCTGCTGAGCCCACCTCACCTTTGGGCGGAGTCTGAGTCTGTCTTTCAGAGTCCTCAGTCCTTCTCTGTTGGAGCAGTTGGAGGCGGGGGTGGCAGTGCAAGTTCCTTTAGCACCAGCTGGGGGGACCCTGACAGCCAAAGTTTATCTCTGTTTGCTATAGAGTGTGTGGGGACAAGCTCCACAGACAGCACCTGGTCCAGGAACCAGAACCCTCCCTCCTTTTCTTTTCAAATTGTAAATTTTGTATTTTTCCTTGCTCAACTTGCTCATTTTCCTCATATATCTTAATTATAGTTAACACTACAGGTCAAAGTCTACAGTAGGTGGTTTTGAGATTTCATCTGACAATAGAAGTAATGCAAAGTTCTTCACTTCAGCCTTAGGCAGACTTTTCAGGCAGTGGCAAAAAGAAGCTATGTTCTTCACCAAAATGTCACATAACTTTTCTCTAGGCCACATAATAACATTCTTCTCCCCTGAAGTCACTTGATACAGGCACATACAGTTCAACTCAGACTCAGCACCACTGTCTTCTATTCTACTAAAAAGCCCTTTAATCAGCACTTAAAGAGTTAACTGCTTTTCCAATGCACAGCCCAAAGGTCCATGATCCTTCAAACAAAAGCATTGTCAGACCTGTCACAGCAATATCCCATTCCTTGGTAACAACCTATGTATTAGAGTTTCTATTGCTGTAAAGATAAACCATGACCACAGAAACTCTTATAAAAAACATTTAATTGAATGGCTTATGGTTCAGAGAGTCAGTCCATTTTCATCAAGATGGCTTTGTGCAGGCAGACATGGTGCTGAAGAGTTCTAGGTTTTGATCTGAAGGCAACAGAACATGAACTTAACTAGGTGTGGTTTTAACATAGGAGACATCAAAACCTGCTCCCTCACAGTGACACACTTCCTCCAATAATGCCACAACTACTTCAACTGATAATACTGCTACTCTCTATGAGATTATGGGTGGCAATGACATTAAAACTACTACATTGTGTATGTTAATTAGGGCAGTCAAATGGGGCTTTGATTGCTAGACCTTTATATTTTGATAGATGTGCCTTTGTAGACAGCCTCAAGAGGAAAAAGTGGCTAAATAAGGGAGTAGAACTTGGTGGTTAACCTTAGGAATGTAATCTAATGGTTTTCTAAGCATGCTCAGGAGTGTTTATTTACAGCCCTTGACAAATATAGATTTGTTCTTAGCCTGTGGCCTTGGGAAATTGTGGTCGCTTGGATCAATTACCCCTTCCATTGTCTTCCAGGGACATCAGGGACATAGTCAACCTCAGGACCATGAGGCTAGTGGCCAGAACATGGTCTATGCTGTTACTATGCTGGGCAGCACTGTAGTGTATTGGAGGCCAGATGTGGCCCAGGACTGAAGTCTTGGCAAGAGATGCACTTTGCTAAGTAGAAACTGCCAGGAGCAAGGCCCCATTTTCTAGGTGTGTTTAGGCTTGAGAAAACTCTTGAGTCTCAGGTGGATTGCATTTAGGATGTATTAGATGAGATGCTCTTGGGAAGGATATGCATACCATATGTCCTTGAGATGTGCAAGCATGCCAACCATCTTGATTTAACCTGTTCCATAGATAGAAAGCCTTTATACATATCATGTGTCCATTATCATGAAATTCAAAAATACAGTAGGAAAAATCAGCCTTTACAAAAGAGGTCTGTCTACACTTTGGGTCCCTTGAGTGAGCCTGAAATCCCAATTCATTGTATAGGGGAAAGGAAGAAAGAC
>PVIH01030215.1:0-12480 GCA_004025045.1 Sigmodon hispidus | reverse complement strand
ATACAGGCGCTGAGGCCTGCCGAACCCTCCTCACCTCTGGTCAGGGTTCGAATCCACCCCTCAGAGACCCCTGCAGTTGGTTTGCTCAGTTCACTCAGTTCGGGGTCGCAGTAGGGATCCTTGCAGATACCCTCAGCAGCAGCAGGAGCTGTGGGTGTGGCCAGGTGCAGAGTTCAGCTGCCCCCTGCTCCAGAGTGTCTGGTTTCTACATTCTTATATGTTAGGATTTTGTGCATATTTTGGTATGGCTCACATTTACCCAATTATCTGGCAGTAGATTTCTATGGATGTATGTGAGAACATGACAGAAGGCAGCAGCAGGTAGTAGGAGACACTTGAAGCTGTTTCTATGTAGAAAAGAGCTTTATTGTCAGATGAGTATAGTTATGGTTAACAGAAATGTCATGATTATAATAGCAGAGAACACAAGAAGAAAGAGAAAAGAGAAGAACGGAAAAAAGAGTGGAAGAGGAGCACTCCCAAGAGAAGACAAAGATGCACATTGGAACCTTGCTTTAACTGAGGCTTGATGTCAGTGCTCAGAGGAGGGAGTTGCTTGATAACAGAGGTCAGGCATCATGGCTTTAGAAACTAACATTGGAGCACTATTTAGAACTTCATCTCTGATGTTTGAGATAATATTATCCATAAAGAGCTTTCTATGTTGAAGTCTATGAGTGGATATAAAAGGTATTCCCACTTGACATGTACCTTCCTATCTTAGTAACTGTGTGTTGTCTTAAAGGCTGCTGGATTTGTATGTGTCCTGTAAGGAATCTGTTAATTCTACTTTATGTGTTTCTGTCCTGTCACTGGCACAGACAATAAGAAACGTGGTTCCTTTTCAAGCTATTTACTCTATGGTGCTAGTAAAGAATCTATCTTCAGGCTTCTGCATCATAATTCTGCCCAAATTGGCAAAGATTTTAACTGTTCTGTATGTTTTGTAGCTAAACTCTGGTTGCATCTCCATAACCTTATTAGTCTCTTTCTAGCTTTCTGTTCTTATATCACCCATGACTACAAAGGGAGACCTCATCCCTAGTAAATACTATGGAACTCAGTCTGTTATCCTTTTTAGCTAGGCATTGGTTGGTGGTTGCTCCTGGTAGCTTCTTTAAAGAGAAGATATCACTAAGCTTTCATATCTTTCCATTCTGGCTCTTTCTCTCATAGGAAGAGAATCTATTGTTTTCTCCCACATTCTTTTCTTGCATTAGATTGCAGAGGCAGCTTCTGTCTTACCCATAAATCAGAGTGTCTTACTTATTTTCTACTGATGTGATAAAACAACATACCAAGGTAACTTAAAAAGGAAGATGCTTAATTTGTGACTTAAGGTTTCAGGAAGTTAGAGTCCATGACCATTCATGGCAGTAGGCAAGCTGACATGGTGCTGGAGTAGTAGCTGAGAACTTGATACACAAGCACTAGGCAGAGAGAGCTAATTGGGAATGGTATAAGTCCTTTGAAACCCCAAACCCCCACAGCCAGTGACACACCTTCTCCAACAAAACCACCTTTCTAATCCTGCTGAAATAGTTTTACCAACTGGGGACCAAGTATCCAAATATATGAGCCTGTGGGAGGCCTCCCCATTAAAACCTCTGCAACAGGCCTGATTTTTATTGACTTGAACAAAAGTAGAAGAATGAAATTTTATTTTGGGAAACTGTTATTTTACCATGTAGCAGAACTATAGTGTCAAAATACTGATAATTTTAATGACAGTGATGATGACAATGTTGCTGGTGATCAGAATGCCCATTTGTATTTCAGTATTAGTGATTTTATAAAACAAATTAAGAAGAAACTCAGTAGGAAGGAAAGGAAACAGACTGTAAATTTTGTTTTATTTGTGTTCCAAAGTTTGTTATTTATAAAATGAGAGTAATGATGCATATTATCCTTACTTGGTTATTGTCTTAAGTCACTAAAGCTCCAACTGGCTTCTTGTTTTAAAATGACTTGTAGTTTCCCTATTTTACCATAGCTTTAGAGGCTAACTAAAATTGCGGTTCCTCTGAAGGTAAATCAATTTTCTCATCAACCCTCTTATTGCTTCTATTTCCTTTCTTCATATCTACAGGTAGAAATAGCATTTTTCCTAACCCCTAGTTTTGTACTATCCAATATACTTCCTCTATTTCTACTTATACTCTTGTAAATAATCCTCAATAAAGTCCTTTCCCAGTTATTCTTATTTTGACATACCTCATGCGAAGCCCATGATGGATACAAATGCTGAGCATGTGGATTTGAGTATTAAGTTTACCTGATGATAATTTCTCTTTTACTTATGATTTACGCTTGGAAGATGATTCCACATTCACTGATCTAATATAATCAGAACTTTAGGCCCATGAGGCTAAAGGCCAGGCCCTAGATCTCAGGAAGTTCATAAAGAAATGAATTCTTCTAAGATTCAAGCAACTGTCTCTTTTCCCTATCAAGCAAAGAACAAAAATAAATCTATTTTTCTGCACTGTACAGTCTCTAGTTTTCAGGAGTGTTTTTAGGAATAGGCTACATGTAGATTGCTTTGAATGTACCTGGTACCTTCCACATGATAAGCATTACTATTTATTTTTTAATGTCCCTTTGACTGTATAATATGTTCTTTATTGTTCCAATGACGCCTTTGTTATTTTGGTCCAAGGAGATTATGAAGATTGGGATAAAGAAAGAGAATGCAGGTGCAGCAGTTATTTATACACAATACACAGAATTTCTAAAGACTTTTTATGAAAGAGCCACCAAATGGAAAGGATCTGACTTAGCACTTGTCACTTGCCACATAAATATATTTAATGAATTGAAAACTGAATGATCTTCAACCAGAAATGGCAATGTAAGTAAAACAAATAGTCTTGACATCTTATTGAAATTAAATATTCATGGTGCATTTGCCTTACTTGTGCTCAGAAATGTTGAAATAATACAAGGACAGGGGTTGACAGATAAGACCCTCTGGGATATGGTGTAGTGTCAAGACCTAAAACCTTCCATGTTACCTGCTAACAAGTAAGGACAGTTAAACAAAAAGGATTAAAATTTCTTTCATATTAGAGAAAACCAATACCCAGGGTGCCAAATAGATTTATACATAAGAAAGCTGTTCGAGTGAAATGCCTATGATTACTTTAAACTCAACCTTGCACAGGGATGAGGTCCTATCTTTTGTCCTTTCCAGGCAGGAAATAGTTTCCTACTTAGCTGTATATATACACACAGATCCTACCAGGCTTACTGAGTCAAAATCAATATTTATCATTTTCATGTGCTTCTAAGCATCATTTCTCTATGATGCTTGCTTAATACAGACGGCTTCCTCTGAGACTTTGATTTCATTTATTTATTATTTGATACAAAATGTCACCTCACTGAAGCTCCAAAGCAGCTCAGGAACATGCAGATGAGATGCTATCATGAATTGACAGAGTGAGCAAACACTGTCAAAAAGAACAGTGTTAATTTGCATAGGGTTTCATGCTGAGTTTTGGTCTGAACGATTTCTGTGAATAACCAGTGGGCCAGACAAAAGCAGACAGTAAATCATAAGGTGGAGACCAATGTATAAGATGGTATAGGAAGTAAATAAAGTTATGTCTTGTCAAGGTTATGAGAGCCTTGACAGTCAAGGAGATGTAGAATAAGAAGAGTGTTTCATGAATCCTGAGATAAAATAGAACCACCTAAATTTTAAATCACATAGGTATCAAGTCAAAAACATATTAAATGATGAACCTAATTTAAGCATGCAATTAAAGACTGGACATGCTGAGGGCTATGACATTTTAGCAGTCACAGTAATAAAGGAAAAAAATCACTAAATTATATCTTTGTAGGAGATAAACTAAAATTATATACATAGTTACTAGGGACTGTGTAAATTGGGACTAGAAAAAATTGAAACAAGATTTCTATTAGAATTAACAGAATTGTTGAGCATGTATCATTTAATCAGCAAAAGACCTAATATTTTCTTTGGATAATATGAAAATGTGATTATGCAGACCAGGTAAATAAAGGGACCTTTATATTTAATAGTCTTACCTACATATTTTGCATTATGTTTTCAGCCAGGGAGAGCTATTATTTCACACTGGGGTTGAGCTTCTCAATTAATTAAACTGAACTTACAAAAACGTGGTTCTTTTCATTTTTGGACTCATCCTAGTCCTTCTTTTTTAAATTGTATTAATAACACAATTGTTCTACTGAGTAAAGAGCAGTGCTCCTTTTCAAATTTAAATTTAAAATATAGACTACTTTTAGTCTCTCTCTCCCTCTCTCTCTCTCTCTCTCTCTCTCTCTCTCTCTCTCTCTCTCTCTCTTTCTCTCTCTCTCTGTCACTCTACTTCTTACTCCGTCTCATTCCCTGCTTATTATTTCTCACAGGCTCAGCTAGGGCCCCATGGCCTTCAACTCCCTAAGTGCTGACTAAGGGCAGAGAAACAACACACAGCCTAGGTTCTCGCTGCAGCAGAAAGCACTGGAGATTAGGAAGGCTTTTGTTGTTTTGTCATGTGTAATTTGACTTAACCTACTTGAAAAAGTAAAAGCTGGGAACCAGAGAAGCTTTGTACTCTGAAATGAACAATAATCATGGTGCAAAACCAAGGCGGGAAGAGTAAAAGAAAACTTGAGGCTTTTCTCATCTGGAGTTTCCTCTCAGCTAAAGTTTCATCAATGAAACCCATATCTTTTCTTACTAAAAGTGGTTTGGCCTTGCTAGCAAAAGACCTCTGCAGAAATAAACTATAATTAATGATGCTTTGAAAGACAATTGTGTAATTAACTAATTATTTTAAAGGTATATCTTCTCACATTGTTCAAATCTGTTTTTAAGGTGGCTTACATCAATGCATTCAATAGTATAAGATATGCAATAATTCATAAATGAGAAAAGTAGGAAAGAAAAAGTAGTTAAGATGGAGCTGGAAGTCACTATGGCAACTGAGACATATGTTCTATGTTCTTAGTCTAACTGGAAGTATGAAATGTGAAAGATAAAACAAGACTTATGACTGACAGCATCCACACAATAAGCTTAAACCTGGTGTTACAGAGAGCCAGAGTGAAATGTTTCCTTAGAGTTCTCATAAACAGAAACATGATGAACAATTTTCTCATAAGCATTCCTATGGCAAATACACAAATAAGCTTTAGAATGCATCTTTTTAGACTTTCCTTAGTGTCATCATATTACCACCATCAAGGAAGGGCAATGTCTCTTGTGAGCTAACTTGCTAGTCTAAGAAAGAAGGTTTACATGTATTAATAATGAATAAGGCTCTATACACTTTTCATTCAGTCACTCCCATGTACTTACTTTCTCAGCATAGATGGGAGAAGCACTGAGTATAGGCTGATAGTCCATATAGGAGGCTGAAAAGTGAATGTCAGGTTGGTCACACTGGAAATCACATTGACTTCTCATAACTGTTGAACAGCACTGAAACCTGAAGCAGCTTCCCTGCCTGTATGAATGAAGTGAATTGACTTAAATTCTGGAACAATCGGAAAATCAGGCTCAAAATAAAGGTTCCACTGATCTATAATTGTATAAAATACTGTGCAGCCAAACCAGTTCAGAAGATGAATACAAAATGTGACTACTGAAGGTAATTTTCCCTTAGAAAAAGAAAACGAAACACACTTAAATGTTTTTTTAAAACTTGAAAGTTATCACAAAAATCTCAAAATTTTTATGTCTCAGTTCCTATAGTTTTGTCCACAACATCATGCATTTTTGCATGAGAATATAATAGTAATTTATGCTTTTTGGAGGGATGATGAAAATTTCCATTTTTCCTCAGGAGCTTAGTAGGGCTTTTTTTGTACTTTACAACCTATTATAGACAATTTTGTGTTCATTTTTAGGACTGCCAAGTTTGGGAAAAGCTTCACTAATTTGCTCTTTTATATAAGATGCCATTTAAAAAACTTTTGTCCAGAGCATTTTTCTTTGTCTTTTCATTTGCCTCTTTTCCATTACTTAACTCTGTACTCCTAGTTCTAGTCAAATCGGGTACTGAATCTGGAACCTTCATATTCCAATGCAATGAGAATCAACAGAGTAAGAGGCAGGATTATTTTGCTAGGATAGTTATAAACTACTTAACTGTAGAAGAGAAGGTCTGCAAGGATATAAAGACATTATCTCATTACACTTAACTTAAATTGATCCTAGGTTGAATAATGGCTACTCAGATAGCAAGTCTTAATACTTATAGTTAAAAAGGCTTAGAAGTATAAGAAAGGTATTTTAAAAAGGAAGATTATCCTAGATTATATTATTAAACCATAAATATCATTGCAAATGTCGCTTGGAAAAACAGGCAGAGACAGATAATATATGCAGAAGAAGTGATGTTAAAAAGGAGCATAATTTAAAACAATGTGTTCACAAGCCCAGGAGCAAAAAAGTATGTCAGTAGTCACCAGAGGCTAGATGAAACAAGCAACAGATTTTTTCTTGTTGGGTTAGGATTAGAGTGCTAGGAAGAGGAAAGCATGGTGCTATCTAACCTCTAGTATTATTGAGTTATCACCTTCCTATTTGGTGTCCTATTCTACCATGTCTTGGCTATCCTAAGGAGAAATAAGGATTTTTTTATCCTCTAATAGTCAGTGCTTCTCTACAGACCACATTTTTTTAAATTTTCCAATTTAAAAATAAATGAGTTGACATTAGTCTGCTTGCATATTATCATGTTTTTTTCTATGTAGAAGTATTTTTAAGATTTTAGTCCACAATCCTCTGGATCAAAAGCACACCTGTAATCCCTACAGTCAGAAGGCAGAGGCAGGAAGATCATGAAATTTAAGCCACTTTGAGCTACATAGAGTTACCTTTTCTCTCTCTCTCTCTCTCTCTCTCTCTCTCTCTCTCTCTCTCTCTCTCGATATACATATGTCTCTCTAAAACATACACACAATGCTAATTAGGCATTGAGAAAGGACCTATCCAATGTGATCCTCAAATATGCTAATGAGCCATTATTTTGGGCCAATCACCAGCCATATGCTAATGAGGCATTGTGATGGGCACCAATCACGCACCAGGCTTCCCTATATAAGCAGGCTGAATATCAGGCTCGGGGTCTTCTTTCCACCATTTCTCAACTGAGCTGTACTCCAATAAAGTGTGATCCAAGAAGAATCGTGCGTGTGGTGACTCGTCGTTCTGCAGGCCAGAAGCAGCTCGCCACAATACACACATGAAATATGAAGTTAAGAGATACTACTCTATAAGTTTGACATGAAAATGTGGGTAGGGATGTTTTGTTGAAAACTTAAGACATTTTATATGAGAATTTTCTATAAAATGTCACATGGATTTTGATGTGTTTACCTGAGATCTAAAGACTGAGATATAAGTAGTAATAGGCAGCAACTATGAGATTCAGTGCATACTTTGCAATATTCCTTTAGAGAGGTGGCTATGTGTTTATTATTTCAGTCCCAGGGTTGAGGTCATTCTTTCTACAACATGGATTTAGTAAATAATATTAGTTTAACATAGAATTGGGTATGTAGGGAGTTGTAAAGGATCTGGGAGGACCTGGGGAGGGGAAAAGTATGATTATGATTAAGGTGTCTTGAATGAAAAACAACTTTGAATTAAAAAAATATATCTTTATGGATGTAAAGTATACAAGCCCATAATAATACCGTAAGTAAAAAAATTCTGAACTCAGCCTACATGAGATTACATTTTTTCAAGTTCAAGTAAACCCTTAACAGCAAGAAGAAAAGAGCAAAACGCAGGTTAATGTCTAAGTGAGTTATGCTAACACTTATGTTCTTGACTGTTGCTGAGTCCCTTGGGGGAGGGGGTGAGAAGATGAAGGGTCAACTACACAAACTCCAGAAGTCAGGTGATAAGCAAACACCTAACTCCTTTATTCAACTGTGGGGAAAGACTTATATACCCTCCTCCCAGCACCCAAGCTTTGTCCTAATCTGGTGATATCAAGTGGTCACTACTCATTGGCTGACAGGATCAGGAGCATTTCACAGAGGCTATTGCTAGGCCCTCAGGCAGACTCCACGTTGGCTCATAAAGAAGTATATTATGTGCATATCTTGGCAACTGGCTTGAACCAATTCCTTGAACCTATGGGACTGTCCTACTACAATTGACCACACAAATGATTTAACTTGGAATTCATATTTCCAATGAGAAACTATAATGTTCTTCTGTAGAAATTTAATCTCAGTCATTTAAATTCTAGTTGATTCTATGAGTTGATAAAGGAAAAGAAAAAAAATGTTCTGTGTCTCTTCCTCAAGAGACATGAGAAATTTAAATCTCTGAATATTCATATGAAAAATATTATTTTTTTCAATAAAAGCCTTGAGGCTCAGTAATGTTAAGTCACTTGCCTAAGGTCACAGAGCTGCTAACTGACAAAGCAAATATTCTTGCATGGAAATATTATACAGCTGGAATTTTCTATTTTTTGTAGCAACTAAGAAAGTTATAAAAGTTACAATAGTAGACTATACAAGTTACTTTTCTGTTGCTGTGATAAAATGTAATGACAAAAAGCAGTACGTAGAGGCATGGCTCTGGGGTTAGGAAGGTGAAAATCACATCATTATGTAGAACACAAAGCAGAGAAATAACTGGACTTGAGGTGAGGCTAAGAATACTCAAAGCCCACCCACAGTGGCTTATCTCCAAACAGTGTCACTAACTAGGCACAAACTGTGCAAATACATGAGCCTATGAAAGGGCATTTCTCATTCAAACCACCATACACAAAGACCAACAGGATGCAAAAAATTAAGAATTGATGTTTTCTTTAAGATAGTACACTTGTACTTTCAAACATAAAAATATTTAATTCATTATAAATCCTCTCATTTAGCTTCTAGCTAAATAGGCTTATTTCTCTCACTATTTGGGAAATGTTTTAAGATTGACATCTGGAATCATAATGTTACATTTCTAAGACAATGAGCCCAAAAATGCAATGATAGTTGGACTCCTTACAACTCCATCCAGAAAAAAATGGATCCTGTTTTTTACTGCCCAACAGATTTGTATTTTGTGACTGTATTCACAAAGATTTTGCATAATGAAAAATAGAGATTGAATTATCAGAATTAAAAATAAATAGAGCATTTCTGCAGAGACTACAGTTGGAAATATATAAACAGCTCTGGTCATGCCCACACCATACTGAGTCTCAAACCTACATGAAATTTTCTTTTCCCCTAAGGTTATATTATTTGATTTTATCTGTGTTCGAATGGAGTTCTTACTTTTGTAATAGGAGAAATAATACTTATCTTAAAAGATTCCTTCTCCTTTGTTAATTTTTGACAATTACATACATGTATGCAATGTGTTATGATTACATTCAGCACAAATTACCCCATCTTATTATCTTCCTATTCCTGATGATACCCTTTTCCTCAAGTAGTCCCCCTCTTTCTTACATCATAGGTCTTGAGCAGGTAGCCATAATTTCTATGTGTTCATAATTTCAACAATCATGTCATATCCAGAAGGCAGAATTTCATAACACTTTTCCCTACCCATTGGATCTGGCAATTTTTTAAATCTTCTCCTCAATGTTGTTTGTTGTAGAAAGTTTCCGGACCCATTTGGGCCTGAGGTTTGTAACGGGCCAGCAGTGGCTTTTGTCCCCCAAAGAAATGAATCAGACACTTATATTAACTTCATACTGTTTGGCCCATGTCTCAAGCACATTACTAGCTAGCTCTTTCATCTTAAATCAACCCATTTCTTGTAATCTACTAATCTACTCGCCACATGGCCCAGCCTGTGGCTCACCTGTACATCTTACATGTCTGTTCTTCTCCAGGGTCGGATGGCAACTGACTAACTCCACTCTCCTTCTACCTGTCTCTCCTCTGATTCTCCACCCACTTCTGTGGTGCTCCACATAAGCCAAACCAGTTACTTTATTTACATCATACAGAGAACATTTCCACCACATTTCCTCTTTTCTGTGTAATCAAAAAGGAAGGTTTCAATTTCCATATAGTAAAATTACAACAGAACAGCTCTCAAGCAAGAATTACAGTCACAATATCCAGTTTATTTGTATTCACAAAATTAAAGAGAATATTCCATTATCTACCTTATCATTGTGAGTCTAAAGTTTCATATCTAATATACCTTTTAAACTAAGAAGAACGATACCTATAATTATTAAACCTTCAACCACATCAAAGACCATAGAAGGATATAATATTATCCAAATAAACAGGAAGTACAAGCAACTTCCAAAGTCTAGAAAATGACAGAGATGGCATCTGTCTGCCTGGACAGTCACCAGTTCCTTTGTAATGTTGGGGCATCCATCTTCAGCCTATAGGCCCAAAGTCTCTGGCATACCTTTCAGTGATGCAGGAAATCTGGCACAGTCCATCAGTCGATTCTCCTTTTGTCCTGAAAGATGCCTGGCAATTTTTTTCTACAAAGCAGGAAAATGAAGGACCATCTTGGCTTGTTCTGCCAACGTTCAGAGGTCACTTTCCTATGGAACCTGCATGTTCAGTTTATACAGCATACTATCAAGCAGTCAATACCAGAACAGTTTCTTGTCCAGTAGCTAACTGTTGCCACAAAGTAAATTCCACATGAAGTTTCTTCAATGCCCATCATTTTCCTGAAATACATTGGTGCTGCCAGGAGCAGACCTGTCTCACTGTCCTGAAAAGTCTAAGTTATTAAAGTAATTTAAATGCCATATTCTTCATGTCTTTGAAGTGTTTGAAGACTACCTATCTAATTGAAATATATCTTTGTATACCTACAAAAACCTAATTAACATGACTATAAGTTTGGTTATCATAGATAACTATTAATCTGCATTTCTCAATTACACATTACAATTTTAAATGAGTTACATCAGCATCATACCTTAACCAAGAGTAGAAAAATCCATACAGCATAATAAAATTGACCTTAAGTTTATATCAATAAATCAAAATCTACTTATCTTTTCTAATTATTCCTATATATTCTCCCCACCTTTTTTTAAAGATTGACTATGAATATTAACTATTTATAATGAAAAAAACATTAATAAGAAATTTTTTTGGGAAATTGGATGTAGCTTTCTTTCTTTCAGTACTTCCTGCTGACAAAGGACGTTGGCGATGTCATGGGGTCTTGAGGCTGAATCATCTCAACTGACACCTTGAAAGCTGAGAATGTTCAGGTGGCCTTGGCAAATGAAACCACATTTGCCTAGAACTAATCCACAGGTTTTTATCTTCTGTGGAAACAAAAACAGAAACTCTTTTCCCAAGCAACATACTCTTACAAACAGATTTCAAAGTCAAGACATCTTTAAAGTATATGTATTTGTTTAACTTAGCAGCCTTAACAATCAATTGTCTTTCTAAAGTTACCTCATTAAAAGTTAAAAAATTAAAAGAAAACTAAATAACCATAACCCAGACTCTGTTTATCTGCCATCTTTACATGGCTTTTATCTTTATCTTTATTTGTATTTCTCCTTTTTAAGGGCTTTCTTTACCCCCTTTTCTTCTCTCTGAAGTCTGTGTGTATTTTACATACATTGTACCCCATTTAGAGGTTTTGTGAGTCTAAATCTCTTTTATTGAGAATCCTTAATCATTTTTTAACACAAAGAGCTTTTAAAATGTCGGTATCACTTTAATTGCTGACTCTGCCCCTTTTGGGGGCTTTTTAATGTGGTGGAGGTGCCCGCTGCATCTCTGTCACTGCAGCGAATAGAGTGGACTCAGGAAATGCTGCTATAGAAAAACTGTTTTTGATTCTGTTTCCTTTCTGTTCAATATAAGCAGAAACCTTAAATCAATCACAATTATGCCAAGTTTTCCATGAAACATGGGTTTAGGCAGTGTGCTGCAGACACGCCACTTTTTAATTCCTGCCTGAACACCACACCATATATGTACCACAAATCAATTCAAATATGTGTGCTCGCTTCGGCAGCACATATACTAAAATTGGAACGATACAGACAAGATTAGCATGGCCCCTGCACAAGGATGAAACACAAATTTGCAAAGCGTTCCATATTTTTTTTGTGAACCACTGAAGCCATGGGCAAACATCAGTGCAAAAAAATTACATAATAATACAAAGAACAACATGTTAACTACAGAAGAGAGTGGCAATCTTACAAATACAAGACCTGAACTGAGCAATGAAGAGGAAACAGAAGGAAGCAACACCAAAAATTCCTTCTTGATGATCATCAAAGCTCTCCAAGAAGATATGAAAAAAAGCCTTAAAGAAAAAAATACAAACAAAAAATTGGAAGAGATGAACAAATCTATGAAAGAAACATGCCAGGAACTAAAAGCTGAAATAGAAGCAATAAAAAAGGCACAAAATGAGGCAAAGATGGAAATAGAAAACCTGAAGAAAAAAGCTGGAACCACAGATACAAGCATAACAAACAGAGTTCAAGAGATGGAAGATAGAATCTCTGAAGT
>PVIH01030214.1:0-12481 GCA_004025045.1 Sigmodon hispidus | reverse complement strand
TTTACTGTTACATATACACCTATGTAGCATAAATATATTAATGTAACAGTCAGCCCATTCAGTGTTTGTTCCATGTATATCACTTTAGGGATAACTACTTGGTATTGGATAACAAATAGAGCTTCACCCCTGAGGAAAGCTAATTTTCCATTTATAGCCTTTACTGTTACATATACACCTATGTAGCATAAATATATTACTGTAACAGTCAGTCCATTCAGTGTTGTGTTTGTTCCATGTATATCACTTTAGGGATAACTACTTGGTACTGGATAACAAATAGAGCTTCACCCCTGAGGAAAGCTAATTTTCCATTTATAGCCTTTACTGTTACATATACACCTATGCAGCATAAATATATTAATGTAACAGTCAGCCCATTCAGTGTTTGTTCCATGTATATCACTTTAGGGATAACTACTTGGTACTGGATAACAAATAGAGCTTCATCCCTGAGGAAAGCTAATTTTCCATTTATAGCCTTTACTGTTACATATACACCTATGCAGCATAAATATATTAATGTAACAGTCAGCCCATTCAGTGTTTGTTCCATGTATATCACTTTAGGGATAACTACTTGGTACTGGATAACAAATAGAGCTTCATCCCTCTCAGCATCTTTTCCCTCACTCAGCATCTTTTAGTTTTCTGTAGTTCTGTGTCTGTGCGAGACCTTTCCTGCTAGCATATCTATGTTGATATGTATTTTAAATATATAAATCATGTGTCTATTGGCATTGTCAGTGTTTGGGTCTTGTCAGGCAGTCAATATGTTGATTCTTCTACAAAATAACACCTATACCCAAGAGTCAGAGAACATCTTGGATAGTGGAAAGACTATAAGAACCAGAGGAACAGGAAATCTGTTGGGAGCTGTGTCTCCTAGGAATAACAGGAAAGCTTCGCCTATGATACCTCAACGATATGGCTGCACATATTGGTAGACTTTGTTTGCCATGCTGTGATAAGACATCCTACTTTGTCATAGCTGCAAGGCATTGGCTGAGGAATGTTCTAACAGTCTTATGTGTACGACCTGCTGTATGTGGTCGTATTTTCCTTGCTGCTATTTAATTTTGTCTGGTTAACAACTTGATTGTAATGTACCTCTGTGTGAATAGCTTTAAGTTCATCTTATGGAGAACTCTAGGGCACCCTGGATTTCTGTCTCCAGATGTGGATCATTTTCAACCATTATTTCTTTGATTACACCTCCTTCTCCTTTCAGATTTCTTCTTATTATAGAGTGCACATTGACCAAGCAACCCGATTGTGTCTTAGAAGCCCCCTGAGATTTCATCACCTTTCTCATTATTTTCTCTGTTTGTCTCTTTAATTGAACAAGATCCAGTGGCTTATCTGGGTTTGCTGATCTTACCTTTACTTTACCTCAAATGTTGTTGGATTTCTTCAGCAAATTTTTCAGTTATTTATTCTTTAGGTAGGTCTCATCTGATCTGATTTCCTGGTAAACTTCTCAATTTTCTAACTCATTTGAATTCTCATGTCATTCATTTACCTTATTGAGTGTATTTTCAAAAGTCAGTTAGAATTCTCTGTGAGGTACTTTATATATTTCAATTTCATTAGGATTTGTTCCAATCTTGAATCATTATTTGAAACCATTTTTCCAAGCTAATGCAAAAAAAAAAAAAAAAAAAAAAGAAGCTACATAGAATTTTGAATGTATGGTCTAGTCTTTTAATACTATCATCAGGCTAATTTTTTCCGCCAAGCATATGGAATGGTAAGAGTTTGGAATGTTCTTGTGTAGGTATTGATGCTTCTGCATTTACTCAGGATAAAGAAATTTCTCAGTCAGTTTCAAATCTCTCTCAGAAGGAATTTTGTCTTTGTTAGTTGTTGAATCTTTGAACCTTTGGCTGGAAGATCTACCAGTCTGCTGACATCAAGTACCCTAATTATTCACCACCTTCTATTCCACATATAATTTCTGTACATATTACCCATTTACCTTTTGTTATTAGGTCTAAACTTAAACTTGACATGTACAACTGCATAGACAACTAGACATAGGGTCAGTCAAAGGTTAACACAGATCAAATCCTGAAGCTGGTAACATGAGTTGATCAGATGACGAAAGTAGAGAAGGGCCCTCTTCTCCAAGGTGTGAAGCACACAGACAACAGTGATTTGTATATGATTAGTGTTTCCCTGTTCTTCTTAGACCTCAGCCTCATATGTGTGTTTCACTGGTGGCTAAAAGCCATACCTGACTAAGATTTCACATAGGATTATCTGCAAACTACTCTGTCCAGACAGTCACCCATTTTCAGCTTTCGCCTAGACGACTCTTGTCACATTGACTTGGACAAGAACATTTAAAAAGAAGAAAAAAATAAAAGTAAATAATGATGTATAAATTACCTGGATCCATGGGATTTATGCCTACAGCATATAAATTTAAAACTTTGAAATACGAGGTTTTACTGGCAAAATATGTTCTTGGTCCAGCTGTGTTGGCCCCCTCGGGGTGCGTTTGACAGCTTTAGAATTACAGATGCCTTCCTAAACTTCCTACCTACTGCCACTTTGAAGTTTCAAAAGTCCTACTCTAATGCAGAGCATACACGTAGGCATTTTTCCTATGATAATGTAACTTTAAGTACATTTATAACCATATAGCAATAAAATACCTAGTGTCTTGCTTTTGTTTTTATTTCTTTGTTATTTAAAAATGACAAATGCTGAAGGCTGTTTTCATCTCCTCTTAGAAAATCGTCACCTAATTTCAAGAACAGTCTTAACTCCAAACGTTTAGTGTTGGTAAGGAGTGAGCAGGAAGCCCGACTATGCAAACTTTATCCCTTGAGGCAGAGAGGAAGAAAAGCTTTGACAAGTTCAAGAACTTGACATATTATAATGCAAATTTCACTGGCTTGAATTCAAGAAGACCCACATTTGAGAACTATTCTCCTCCTATCTTGAAAAAAAATATTCGTTGTCTTGAGTCTCAGACTTCCTTTGTTTAATAAAATCTCAGGGTTCTCCTTATGCCAGTCTAGGCTACACACTACCACTCAGGCCTTTGTTCTCAGAGAAATCTATCTGCTCATGTCTTCTGATGCACAGAGGGCTAACACCTACAGAGGACCTCCCTGACATCTAAGCATGATTTGCAAGGTTTACCTGCATCTAGAAGATTGATGTATTCATTCTCTGTCCCCAAGATATCCTGTATCTGGAAGCCCCAGATTCAGGGCTTTCCTTAGTTGATTCCAGCTAAACTGTCAAGTTTTGCTAATAAAGCATTCTTTCTACCACAGCACTCTGTCCTTATAACTCTTGCTGATTATGACAGTTATTGTTTATTTGGAATTAACTTCTGTGAGAGCAAGCATCTTTTGCTTACAAACATGCTCTTGTATTGAACATGAAGTAAGAATGTAAATTTACTGCTTGAATTTCTATTTGAATTCCTGTTGTCTACTTCAGAGTCATTGATTAAATAATAATAATAACAATAACAATAATAATACTTCCTAAACATTGCTTTAAGATAGAGGCACAACTCATCTGAAACACCTCAAATAATTCCTGGCACATAACATAGGCTAAGTATTGTTATTATTCATTTCTCTTTATCATTATAGCAGTCAGTTTGGGCTTAAATAATGATTGCCTGATAAGTAAAAATCTCTCACACTTTGAGTGCTAAATGGATTGCACCAAAATAGACCCATTAATCAACTAAACTAATGCATCATGTTAATGGTATTTCATAGTCCAAACAAAAGACAGAATCTTCCTGTTATGCACTAAGCATATGTAATTATTCCTATTGCCTATTAAAAATTATGCACAATTATGTTTGGAAAATATTATGTTGTATTATTATAAAATCTTAGTAAATAATGTGAGCAAATAGTCTATGATTTGCTTCCTAAAAGCTTAATCTAATAGAAAAAGCTTAGGGAAAATGACTGAAGAAAACAGATCTCTATAGTTGCTGTCTAAAAGGAAATCTGATGTGTGTCTCTTAAAGCTTATAAATGACTCATGTGCTCAGTTTTTATTAATTCACAATTCTTCAAATATATTAAATGAAGGCAGTCCTTGAGTCCTGTTTCCAACCCAGTATCTGACTCTCCACACACAAATCTAGCTGAGTAAATGGATGGCCATTTCATTTATATGATTATATCTCTCTTAGTTTCCATAGCAACAGATAGTGTATTAATGATTTATCTGTATGTTGTTAAAAACACATAATTCTCTCAAGTCAAAAACAAATTGCAGCCTAGTCACGGAAGAAAAGGAGGAGAGTCAATGGCAGAAAAGCAGACAAGTAACCAGTACCCAATAATAAGAGCACGGAAATTAATAACACAAGTAGATAATAGCAGTGAAGGCACAAGATGTCAGCATTTAGTCCCCACTGATCACTTATGCTTATTCTCCATTTGGAAGCTTTATTCTTCATGTACCACTTACCTTCCTTTGTTTTTCTCCTTTGTTGGACCCCATCTCTCTCTCCATTCACTTCTGTCTCTCTATCTTACTGTCTGCCTTACTTGTCTAAGTCTTCTTCCCGTTTCCATCTACAATAACTATAGGGTTTGCCTTAGCAAAAGAGAAGCCTAAGTGATACACTGATATGAGGAATAAACATAGTCACATTAAAGGTCTGTGGTTAAAGGTTCAGTGAATATGTAGAGATAGATTTGATTTTGCAACATTTATATTAGACCTTATTATGAATAAATACAACTTCAGAAATGAAAATGTCCTGTGTTAAACGCTGTAGATTGTTGTACACTGGCCTAGGGTACTTGTGTCAGGCCATCAAGGCAACTGTCCATATGAAGAAGGAAATGTATGAAAGAAACTGGAACATTTTGGAATAATTCTACAGACTAGTTTATCTTTATCATGAGGTTCAGTACTGTAGAAATTATCTAGCTGTTAAACTACTTTTTAAAATTATTTTTGCAGTGATGCAAAATTTCTATTTTCTTACAATTTTTAAAAGATATAATGGGGAATATTTAACAGTGAAACACTAATTAAGAAGTTCAATATGTCACATAAAAGTCATGACATGTCCCAACACCCAGCGTGAGAGGCTCCTTTATGAACATGTGCGACCTTCTGAAGAATGGAGCCTTTCACTCGGCATGGTAGACTGCAGACTGTCTTTCTACAGCTGTTCTCAAAGACAAGGGTATTTCTGAGCTTCATTTATAAAACATAAATATCATATTGTTGTTTCTGTCTTCTCTGATTCTAAATAGCATCAGTGATGGCTGAACACCCCGCTCACGCACCGAGAAATAAAACGCCCCAGTTTTACTGTCCCTCCCACAGAAAATCTGAGCACATTTCTTCTTTGTATCAGTTTCAGATGCTTTAAACTTGAAATTGAAGGTGGGAGGAACTGGGGTAAAGGAGAAGAGGCCTGGTCTGGCATCAAGACGAATATGTCCCAGGCTGTAAGCTCTTTAGGCTGTAAGAATACAAAAATGAACTAATTGTTCAAGGTCTCTAAAAAGCTTGATTGTTTAAACAGAGATATGGTTTTGGGAAGCCAAAGTGAGGGGCTGAACTTTACCTTGAAGGAACACGAAAGTAGGGCTGCACAGACAAGGGACACTCTGGCAGGTGAATGTGGCCATGCTTTGGCTATCAACTGAGTTCTTGAAAACTGTGATGCAGCGCAGTGGTGATAGGGAAACCAGGATGGCAGACAGTGAAAGGCTCTGACTGACAGCTATACCGAGTAAGAATTACAAGCCTTTCATCTCGCTAAGGTTTTCTTCCCATCTGACTGCCAAGGCAAGAGCTGATATTTGCTGGACACTTAGAACAGACCCAGGCATGCTACCTTTATCAGAACCTTCCTCCAATGTAGTTGTCTCTATCTATCTCTCTATAACTACAGCAAAAACATTTGAGACTGGTTCACTTACAAAGGAATGGAGTTTGTTCCATGTTCTGATGGAAGCATCTACTGAGAGTCTCATGCTATCTCAGATTATGGTAAAAAGGCAGAGGGCAAGCAAGCCTCTGTGTTAGAGAGACTAGAGGCAGGCTTGCTCCATAGCAGCAGCTCTCAACCTGTGGGTCATGATCCCTTTGGAGGTCAAACTTCCTTTTCACATGGGTCACATTAGATATCCCTGATATCTGACATTAGTATTATGATTCATAACAGTAGCAAAATTACAGTTTTGAAGTATCAATAAAAGTAATCTTATGATTGGGGTCACCACAACATGAAGAACTATGTCAAAGGGTCACAGCATTAGGAAGGTGTCTGCTCTCAGAAGCCCCTGAGTCACAAGACAGCGAACATGTGTGAGGAGGAGCTCTCTTACAAAGCCATTGGTGTCCCAAGGTCACCACAGTGACCTTCACCATGACACTCAGAAGGACAGACCCTATTCACACCATGGCAGGAGTCACTGTGGAAAGAAGCACTGACCTCACTTTTGAGAGTACAAACTCATATCAGGGTTGTAGTTGATTTATCTGTATTCTAGAGAGGAAAAAAAATTGTCTTATTTCAGATGGCTTTAGTTTTCTTCATAAGTTTGTTGTTTTTATAATACTGTTCTATTAAGAACCTGTTACTTTAAATCTACTACTCTTCATAATCCAGTGTTTTGTTTACTATCTTTAAATTATAAATTATTACTTGTTTGATTTTCGAATTATGTGTATTGAGGTAGGTGTGTGTGTGTGTGTGTGTGTGTGTGTGTGTGTGTGTGTGTGTGTGTGTATAAAGGGGGCAGAAGAGGACATCAGTCCATTGGAGCTGAGGCTCCAGGCATTGTGAGCTGTCTGATGCGGGTGCTTGTCTGAAAGAGCAAAATGGTTTCTTAACAGCTTGGCTGTCTCTCCAACCACCAATCCAGTATTTTACAGACTTGAAAAAGCATACACTAAGACTAGTCTCAAGGCTATATGCCTGGCCCTATCATCCTAGTCAAAAGCCAAGGGCTGGGGAGGTCACAGACCATGTAGGGGAATCCATTGCTTCTTCTAAGTATTAGGACAGACCTTTCTTCTTAAACACACATATCCAATTGCTTGCTTAGCACCTGCACTAGAATGCCCAAGGACAAGTTATTCACCTTCCTCATTAAGTCATGCTAAACTAATGCTGTGTCACCCTCTTTATTCTCTGTCATATCTGCACATTCTCCTCTGATAGTGAAGTGTGTGTGTGTGTGTGTGTGTGTGTGTAAATAAACCACACAATGCAACCAACACATACCTGTCCAAGTCACTAGGTTTAGAGGGCTCCGCATCCTGAATCTCTTAAAGCCACTTAGACTTGAGTTACACAGCCCTACTCACCTCTGTTCATCCTTATTCAGAGATTGATGCTATAGCCAGGAATGTGCTCCTTTTCACAGAAACCTAAACAAGGGACTTTAAATCCGTTCCACTCTGATGAAAATTTAAATCCCCCACTAGATATTTTAACAACTTAGCAGAAATGCTCATTCTCACCGATTTCTCTCCCTTCAGGTGCCAACATCCAGAGACCATTTCTATGCCCAACCTCATTAAGGTAAAACACAGACTTCTTAGCGCACCGGAAGCCCCCCATGCACACCAAGGATCTGTGAGTGCCATAGACCTTCCTAAAGACTGGGAACCCAGGAGAGGGAAAACATTTACTGATTAAGTTGTTGTCTTCAAACACAGCATTAGGCATTTCCAGCTTTATGATGCCCCTTGGCTCCCTCGCCATCTGTCTGTTTCCATTGGCTGCCTGCCCCTTCCGCTTCCCGGCATCTCGCTATCTTGCTGGCTCCTTTCTCCCGGGCTTTCTTATCTTGCTGTCTCTCCTTTCTCACAGCCCTTTCTGGAATAAAGCCATTTGTTTTTGGAAGTAGGATGCCAGTTTGGCTGTTTATGGTTGTGCTGCCTGGATGCTTCTCTTCAAATCCTCAGAGTGTCCCCTTCTCTACCAAGTGGCCATTTTCCTTAATAAAAGTTCTGGAACCATCAGGCAATGCAGGGAACTTTTGCTTTTCTTTTAGAGTAGGAATCTGATTAGTTCTTACTTTATAACCTAAGGGTAGATTATTTTTGCCTTAGCATCAATCCTTAACTTTTTTAAACTTTTATTTTAACAAATATAATTACATTTCTCCCCTCTGTCTCCTTCTTCCAACCCTTCTCAAATCCATGACCTCTTTTTCTTTAGTAATTATATATATATGTGTGTGTGTGTGTGTGTGTGTGTGTGTGTGTATACATATATACATGTGTGTGTGTAATATAACATGCTGAGTTCATTTGGCATTGTTTATAAGTATATGATTTCAGGGCTGACTATTTGGTGTTGAATAACCAACTGGAGCTCATCCCTGGGGAAGACTAATTCTCATTTTCTCAACATTAGTTTTCTATAGATCTTCATCTAGGGATAGGAGGGCTCCAGTAGATTTACCTATCAACCTTGGGGTGTCAACTGGTATTGGAATTATTCAAGTTTTGTTGAAATATTATTAGGAATGTAGCACTTCTGTTATATGTAGAATACAAAATGTCACAGCATACTTTTTGGTCTTCTGTCTTATGATCTTTCCAGTCC
Organism: Sigmodon hispidus; assembly: GCA_004025045.1. Lineage (NCBI taxonomy): Eukaryota > Metazoa > Chordata > Mammalia > Rodentia > Cricetidae > Sigmodon > Sigmodon hispidus. Next base: position 3,906 of record PVIH01030214.1, on the reverse strand, counting down.
CTTTTTAGTGATGTTAGCTGAACTCACCCTAATGTGACTCCTATGAAACACAACAATGACCTGTATGGCAAGATAGATATCTGTCAAGGTGCCGCAGGGGCATGGATATCTTTGCCATAACCAACAGCAGTCGAGCTGGACTAACAGCCTATGCAATAGGAGGGAAATATGCCTCGAGTTCTGGAAACAGCCCATGGCTAGTTAGGTCAGAAATTTTAGATAGTAGCTTATTACTATCTCTTTACTAAACTAGCATATTTTCTAACTTAAATCTAAATGCAGATCCTTAGACTCAAAGGTAAGTGTAGCTCTCACTTCTCATCAAAGAAGCTTCTTTTTCTGCAGACTGAAATCATTACTATCTGAAAGCAAACACTGAGCCAAGCCTGTGAACTATTGTTTTCATTTTTCCCTAACTTCTGGACTTTGTTACCTGCATATAGGGAATATTTTAAAGAGCCCTGGTGATACATGAGATTATTTTCTTTCAAGGTCTCACACACTGCTGTCAACCTAAGCAATTTAAAAGGAAGAGTCACTAGTGGACAGAACTGCAAAATGTCACAAGAGTCTTCCCTTGGCAAGCATGAAGTGGTCTTGGGCAGTAGGCTGGGCTCTTTGTTAACTACCTTCAGAATTTAACTAACTGATGTCACTGTTGGGAGGATACTTCATGGTTGTAAGGAAATTTAAACTTAGCCATTCAAAAATAAGAGCTCTGTATTGCTATCTCTAACAGTTTCTGCCAGTGAGTGAAACAGCAGCATTTCCAGATCATGTGCACAAAGGAAAGTCATTTTTAAACCTTACTCAAGAAGGACAAAATTAAGCTATCAGCATCTTGACTTCTCATAGCACATTAAGCCAGAAGAAAGTCACAGTGTCTAGAATGTGCCAGTTGTTCACCAGCTGAGATAGTATGGATTTTGTGGGCTACAGGCATGAAAACAACCCACCTCCTCTTCTGCCAATCATCAGCTAAGCATAGATCCCAGTTTCCAAATTTCTCAGCATCATTAATATTATCACTGTTTCCATAGTGACCTTGCTCAAGTAGGTGAGTTCAGGCTGACACTGTGCTAAAAGAAAAACAAATGTTGGCGCCTATTGTTTGTGATGCTATAGAAGCAGACCACAAATGAGTAAGCAAATGGACTGAAGGATAGGATACTGGTCCATGTGTTATTCTCAGGTTTTGTGTTCTATAGAAAAGATATAGCTTCTAAAATTTACATAATCTAAAGAAAATCAACAAGGAAATAGATCTGATGTGTACTAACAGTGTTAGGGTAAAGGTACCTGTTACCAAGGCTGATGACCTGAGTTCAGTTTCCTGTTGTAAAAGGAAGTCTGGCCCAGACCCACTCTCAGCCCTGCTTAGCCTTAAATAATCACACATAGGCTTGTATTATTTTTACACTTATTGACCTAGGGCCCTGGCATATAATTTGCTGCCTCCTTCATCTCAATTCAACCCCTCTTGTTCAGCCATGTGGCTTTGTACCTTTTCTCAGATCAGTATTTCCTCTGTGTCTCCTGGCAGCTCCTGTGACCGTGTGGCATCTGTGTCTGGTGTCTGTGTCTGCTCTGAGATGTTCCTGAGTTAATCTTCCAAGTTCTTTGTTCCTTTTTTCATACCACACCTTCCAGTCACCTGCCGCACACAATCCGGAGGACTCTACAGTGATCTGTGCTGAGGGAGTTTGCCATCAGCCACATAGAAATATGGAAGGTGGCATCTGGGAGATCCTTAGTCCTTTAGATCCTTACAGTATGAGGACAGTGGTATAACAAAAAGTCACGAAATCTGTAACTGAAAGAATTCCCTTCAGAACATATTCTAGTTTCATTCTGTTGTCTTGATAAAACACTCCAATCAGAAGTGGATTAGTGGAGAAGAGCGTTTATTTCCATGTTTACTTATAGGTCTCAGTCCAACGTAGGGATAAAGTCAGGGCAAAGAACCCAAGCAGAAAACATGGAAGAAACCCGATTCGTGTACAGTTAGACCCACCTGTCTGAAGACTGGTGCTGCCCATGCTGGCGTGGGTTTCCAACATTGATTAACAGTTGGAACGTTCCTCCATAGATTAGTCTAGTCTGGGCAATGACCCTTTCTCAGGTGACTCTAAGCGGAGATGAGCTGACTGGTTAGTTATCTGGGAAGGTGTCCATTCCTTCACATGTAAGTGTGGAGAAATCCACATACTATTTTTGATCCTCAGCAACTTTACCTGTGAGTTCAGATAACAACTTAATTGGGTATTTTCATGACTCAATGAGAAAATGCATCTGAAGTTATTTGAAAAATATAAAAGTGGGTACATGGCTATTATGATGCCCTTCTGTGCCATGTAAAATTTGGTACATCTATCAACATAGTAGTCTCTTTTTGTTTGAAAATGCCAGATTTCATTATTTTCTCAGAAGTGTTATATCTTCATAATGTCAGAAAATATTCACTAAGTTGTTCAGTACAATAAGCTACCATTTCATTTCTACATGCAGAGCAACTTGATAAGAAAGCACCATCTAGTGCACAGTGAGCAATGGAATTTAGTTATTCTGCATTGACATGGATGCTGTAGAACTCTTTCCACATGCACACAGTCATGAGTTGTAATAGTCCCTTATTCTAGACATCACAAAAACAAAGTTCAGAGTTCCTTAGACATCCCTGGGTACTCAGAGACAGTAAATTGCAAAGCAGGAATGTAAACTGTAAACACAGACCCTCTGACTCCAATCCTGTGCTATAAATGTAAACAAATTATTTTATCGCACTGTATTAACTGGAGAAAATACTTATGTTTGATAACTGCTTTAAGAAATACAAACCAAATCATATATAAAAATGCTCATTACAAAAGCTTGTCAAAGGTGTATGACTTGGACAGTTTGTGGGGTCTCTGGCTGTGGTACTGGCTTTTTGGAGCCCGTTCCCTAAAGAGGGACACCTTGCTCAGCCTTGGTACAGAGGGGAGGGGCTTGGTCTTGCCTCAACTTAATATGCCAGACTTTGTCGACTGTCCATGGAGAACCTTATCCTCTTTGAGGAGTGAATCAGGGGCTTGGGTTGTGGTGGGAGGTGGGGAGGGAAAGGGAACTGTGGTTGGTATGTATAGAAAAAAATTTAAATAAAAAATAAATGATATTCTTTTTATCTTCTAAATTGCAACACTGAAAACAAAAAGCATGTCAAATAGTAGCCATCATTGTTGCTTTTATTTAGGACAATGGACTGCTCACCAGGTCCTGACTAGTCTCTGGTCAATCTATTTCCTCATCCTGTACCTCACAGCCTCTTGAGTAGTGGTTCACACTCTGTCTGCAGTCACTTCTTTCTCCCAGGAATAGTCAGGGACCAATCACAGGCTCCTGAATTCCCATTTCTTGCTACAGCTTCCTCAGACCCCAGCTTCTGGTCCAAGAGCTTCTCTTTAGTTCCTGAACCATCAGTCCCAAGAGGCATGAGGAGATATGGGTGTAGACTTGTTCCTGTCATTTTGTCCCATGAAATCCCACCTCTTTAGATGGACAGGCTTGACAATAAACAGCTGTTAGGAGAAGTTTGTCACTTTCTTCGGTGACATAACTATCACTGAGTTCTCCTTTGCTCCAGTCAAAACCTCCCACCTCTGGGCTGCCAAAAAGCTATTCTTCACCTCAGTGGCTTTGCACAAAACCAAGACTTGAGAGTAAAAGGGGAAGTCGCTGAGAGTGTGCCAGTGAGAGAGGGATGCTGAGGAGGGGATGGGGTGCCAGTGAGAGGGGGTACTGAGGAGGGGATGGGGTGCCAGTGAGAGGGGGTACTGAGGAGGGGATGGGGTGCCAGTGAGAGGGGGTACTGAGGAGGGGATGGGGTGCCAGTGAGAGGGGGTACTGAGGAGGGGATGGGGTGCCAGT
>PVIH01030213.1:0-12482 GCA_004025045.1 Sigmodon hispidus | reverse complement strand
TTTTTTTTATTTCTGTAGCTCTATAGTATAACTTGAAGTCACGGATGGTGATACCTCCTGAGGTTCTTTTGTTGAGTAAAATTGTTTTGGCAATCCTGGCTTTCCTGTTGTTCCAAATGAAATTGAGTATTGTTCTTTCAAGGTCTAAAAAATATTGTGTTGGGATTTTGATGGGCAGTGCATTGAATCTGTAGATTGCCTTTGGTAGAATTGCCATTTTTAATGTTGATCCTACCTATCCAGGAACATGGGAGAGCTTTCCATTTTCTGATATCCTCTTCAATTTCTTTCTTCAGTGATTTAAAATTTTTAGCTAATAGGTCTGTTACTTCTTTGATTATAGTTACTCAAAGGTATTTAATACTATTTGGTGCTATTATGAAGAGTAATGCTTCTATTATTTATTTTTAAGCTCTTCTATCTTTAGTGTATAGAAGGGCTACTGATTTCTTTGAGTTAATCTTGTATCCTGCTACATAAAAACGCTGAAGGTGTTTATCAGCGATAGCAGTTCCTTGGGAGAATTCTGTGGATCACATATATATACAATCATATCATCTGCAAATAGAGATAGCTTCACTTCTTCTTTTCCAATTTGTATCCCCTTAATCTCCTTTCATTCTCTTATTGCTTTAGCTAAAACTTTGAGAACTACACTGAATAGATGAGGGGAAAAGGATATCCTTGTCTAGTTCCTGATGTTAGAAAGATTCCTTTGAGTTTTTCTCCCTTAAGTTTGATACTGGCTGTCGGCTTCTTGTAAATCGTCTTTATTATATTTAGGTATTCTCCCTTTATTCCTGATCTCTCCAGGGCTATAATCATAAAGGAGTGTTGGATTTTGTCAAAGGCTTTTTCAGCATCTAAGGATATGATCATGTGGTTTTGTTCCTTTAGTTTATTTATATGATGGATAACATTTACAGTTTTTCGTGTGTTAAACCAGCCCTGCATTTCTGGGATGAAGCCTACTTGGTCGTGGTGGATGATATTTTTTATGAATTGTTGTATACGGTTTGCTAAAATTATGTTGAGAATTATAGCATCAATATTCATGAGGGAAATTGGTGTGTAATTCTCCTTCTTTGTTGTGTCTTTGAGTGGCTTGGGTATTAGGGTAATTGTGGCCTCATAAAAGGAATTTGGCAATATTCCTTCAGTTTCTACTGTGTGTAATAGTTTGAGGAGTAACAGTAGTAACTATTCTTTGAATGTCTGGTAGAATTCGGCACTGAAACCATCTGGACCAGGGCTTTTATTTTTGGGGACGTTTTTAATGGCAGCTTCTATTTCCTTAAGGGTTATCGGCCTGTTTAGGTAATTAATCTGATGTTCATTTAATTTTGGTAGATGGTACCTCTCCAGAAAGCTGCCCATTTCTTCTAGATTTTCCATTTTTGTGGAATACAGATTTTCAAAGTATGATGTGCATCAAGCCACAAAACATACAGAACAATGAACAAATTTTAAGAGCTGCAAAAGAAAAGGGCCAACTTACATATAAATCCAGACCCAACAGAATAACACCTGACTATTCATTGGAAACGATGAAAGCTAGAAGAGCTTGGTAGGAAGTTATACAGACGCTAATAGACCATGGCTGCCAAACTAGAATACAATACCTTGTGAAATTATCAATCACCATAGATAAACAAGATATTTCATGACAAAGTAAGATTGAAAGAATATCTATCTACCAATCCAGCGCTACAGAGAGTATTAGAGGGAAAACTCCAACCTGAGGACCCCAGATACATCCATGAAACCACAAACAATCAATAATTCCACAGAAGAGGACTCTAGAGAAAGGAAATACAAACAAGTTACCACCAAAAAATGGCAGGAAATATCAATCAGTGGTCACTAATATCCCTTAATATCAATGACTCAACTCTCCTATAAAACATGACACACTAACAAGATGGATACAACAACAGAAGCCATCTTTCTGTTGCCTACAAAAAACACACCTCAACTGCAAAAACAGACATAGGCTCAGAATAAAGGGTTGGGAAAAGATTTTCCATTCTAATGGTCCTAAGGAACAAGCGGGGGTTGCAATCCTAATATCCAACAAAGTAGACTTTAAGCTAAAAGCAATTAAAAGGGACCAAAATGGTCACTACTTATTCATCACAGGGAAAATTGGTCAAGAGTAGATTTCAATCCTGAATATTTATGCCCCTAATATAAGGGAACCTACCTATGTAAAGGAAACACTGCTAAAGCTCGAATCCAACATCAGTTCTTACTCCCTAATAGTGGGAGACTTCAATACCCCACTTTCAACCCTAGATAGGTCAACCAGACATAGACTCAACAGAGAAATAAGGAGTCTAAAAGAGGTTATGATGCAAATGGATTTCATAGATATCTACAGAAGCTTCCGCCCAAATGCAAAGGTATATACATATTTCTCAGCTCCTCATGAAACTTTCTCCAAAATTGACCACATAATTGGTCATAAAGTAAATATCAACAGGTACAAAAAAATGAAAATAATCCCTTGTAACATATTGGACCACCAGGGCCTAAAGTTAGAGTCCAACAACATCAAAAATTAAAGAAAGCCTACCAACTCATGGAAACTAAACATCACTCAGCTGAACCATCTCTGGGTCAAGGAAGAAATTAAGAAAGAAATCAAAGTCTTCCTAGAATTTAATGAAAATGAATCCACAATGTATCCAAACTTGTGGGACACAATGAAAGCAGTCTTAAGAGGAAAATTCATAGTGCTAGGGCCCTACATGAAAAACCTAGAGAAATCCCACACTAGAGACCTAACAGCTCAGCTGAAAACCTTAGAAGAATTAGAAGGAACTCATCTAGAAGGAGTAGACGGCAGGAAATAATCAAACTTAGAGCTGAAATTGATACAATTGAAACAAAAAGAACAATACAAAGAACCAATGAAACTAAGAGTGGGTTCTTTGAGAAAGTCAACAAGATAGATAAGCCTTTAGCCAAACTAATAAGAAAACAGAGAGAGTGTGTTCAAATCAACAAAATCAGAAATGAAAAGTGGGACTTGGGAGGCTTTTAATGACATCTTCAATTTCCTTTAGGGTTTTAGGTCTGTTTAGGTAATTAATCTGGTCTTTATTTAATTTTGGTGAATGGTACCTGTCCAAAAGGCTGTCCATTTCTTCTAGGTTTTCCATTTTTGTGGAATATAGATTTTCAAGTATAACCTGATAATTCTCTGGGGGTCAGTTGTTATGTCCCCCTTCTGATTTCTGATTTTGTTGATTTGGATTCTCTCTCTCTGCTTTTTGGTTAATTTGGATAAGGGTTTATCTATCTTGTTGACTTTCTCAAAGAACCAACTCTTAGATTCATTGATTCTTTGTTTTGTTCTTTTTTTTTCTATTGTATTGATTTCAGATCTAAGTTTGACTATTTCCTGCCATCTACTCCTTTTAGGTGCATTTCCTTCTGATTGTTCTATGACCCTTACCTGTGCTGTTAGTTCTCTTGTGTGGGATTTCTCTAGGCTTTTCATATAAGCATCTAGTGCTATTAGTTTTCCTCTTAAGACTACTTTTATAGTGCCCCACAAGTTTGGGTAGTTTGTAGATTCATTTTCATTAAATTATTGGAAGATTTTGATTTCTTTCTTAATTTCTTTCTTGACCCAGAGGTGGTTCAGTTGCGTGATTTTTCCATGAGTTGGTAGGCTTTCTGTGATTATTGATGTTGAACTCTAACTTTAGGCCCTAGTGGTCCAATATTATACAAGGCAGCATTACTATTTTTTGTATCTATTGATACTTACTTTATGACCAATTATGTGGTCAATTTTAGAGAAAGTTCCATGTGGTGCTGAGAAATATGTATATTCCTTTGCATTTGGGTGGAAGCTTCTGTAGATATCTATTAAAGCCATTTGTATCATAACCTCTGTTAAACTCCTTATTTCTCTATTGAGTATCTGTCAGGATGACCTATCCATGGGTTAAAGTAGGGTATTGAAGTCTCCCATTATTAGGGTGTGAGAATTAATGTGGGATTTGAGCTTTAGTAGTGTTTCTTTTACATAGATAGGTGCCCTTATATTAGGGGCATAAATATTCAGGATTGAAATCTCCTTTTGACCAATTTTTCCTGGGATTCGTAAGTAATGTCCATCTTGGTCCCTTTTAATTGATTTCAGTTTAAAGTCCACTTTCTTAGATATCAGGATGGCAATAGCGGATTGTTTCTTAGGGCCATTTGATTGGAAAATCTTTTCCCAACCTTTTACTCTGAGCCTGCATCTGTCTTTGTGGTTGAGGTATGTTTCTTGTATGCAGCAGTAGGATGCCTTGTGTTTTTGTATCCATCTTGTTAGTGTGTGCCATTTTATAGGTGAGTTGAGTCCATTGATATTAAGGGATATTAGTGATGACTGATTGATATTCTGTGTTATTTTTGTTGGTAGCTTGTATGTATTTCCTTTCTATGGGCTTTTCTTCTGTGAGATTATTGAATGTTTATGATTTCTTGGGTGTATCTTGGATCCTTAGGTTGGAGTTTTCCCTCTAATACTTTCTGAATGCCCTCACTTTTAGATATGTATTGTTTCAGTCTAACTTTGTCATGCAATATCTTGTTTACTCTATCTATGATGATTGCTAATTTTTCACGGTATAGTAGTCTAGTTTGGCAGCCATGCTCTTTTAGCGTCTGTACAACTTCTGACCAAGCCCTTCTTGCTTTCATCATTTCCATTGAATAATCAGGCGTTATTCTGATGGGTCTGGCTTTATATGTAAGTTGGCCCTTTTCTTTTGCAGCTCTTAAAATTTTTTCTTTGTTATGTGTGTTTTGTGGCTTTATTATGAGGGGAGCAGACTTTTTTTTAGGGTCATATCTATTTCATGTTCTGTAAGCTTCCTGTATCTTTATAGGCATTCCCTTCTTTAAGAAGGGAAAGTTTTCTTCTATGAAATTATTGAATACATTATCAATGCCTTTGAGCTGGTATTCTTCTCCTTCTTCTATTCCTATTATTTTCAGGTTATGTCTTTTCATGATGTCCCAGATTTCCTGAACATTTTGTGTTATGGCTATTTTGGTTTTAGTATTTTCTTTCACTGATGTATCTATTTCTGCTACTGAGTCTTTTATTCCAGAGATTCTGTCTTCCATCTCTTGGAGTCTGTTGGTTATGCTTGTATCTGTGGTTCTAGCTCTTTTCTTCAGATTTTCTATTTCCATCTTTGCCTTATTTTGTGCCTTTTTTGTTGCTTCTATTTCAGTTTTTAGTTCCTGGAATGTTTCTTTCATTTTTTTTTAATTACTTTTCTTCATTTTCTTTTAGGATTTGTTCATCTCTTCCAATCTTTTTTTTTTAGTTTCTTCTATTTCTTTAAGAGAATTTCTTTTATCTTCTTTGAAGGCTTTAATAATTTTCATAAAGGTGTTTTTGGTGTTCTTTCCTTTTGTTTCCTCTTCATTGCTCTATTCAGGTTTTGCAGTTGTAGAACCACCTGTTTCTTCTGATGTTGCCTTGTTGTTCTTTATATTGTCATATGTAGTTTTGCACTGCCGTCTGCCCATGGCTTCAGTGGTTCAAAATTAGTCAGCTTCTAGTCAATTGGGGCCATAGACCTTGTGTGTCTCCTGTCTCCTTTCAGCAAGGGGTGTGCATGATCTCTGCCTCTGCTCTAGACAGGGGTCTAAATTTCAAAGCTTCAGTCCTTCTCTGATGATGCAGTTCGTCCTGGAGGTGGGGCCTGGCCATGCAAGATACCCTCTTTTAAGTGTTGCTGGAGGAGCCCCTCACAGCCACCCCTGGTTCCTGTCTGCTAGGGAGAATCTGATATCAGACCTTAGGGATTGACCCTGATCTTGGAGAGGGACTCTCTGGGTCCAGGTGCTAAAATCTCAAAAAAAAAAATTTCTAACCTAAACAAGGAGAGGTGTAGAATGGTAAAAGAAACATATAGAACAGTGGGTAGGCTGAGCCAGAAAAGGAAGTCCCTTTACCACATAATAGTCAAAACCCTAAACATACAGAATATTGAAAACTTTATGGGAAAAAGATAAAAGACATGTAAAAATAGATATATTAGTATATAATACCTGACTTCTCAATGTAGGCTCTGAAAGCCAGCAGGGCCTATACAAATGTAATACAGACTCTAAGATATCACAGACACCAACCCAGACTACTATATCCAGAAAACCTTTAGATCACAATGAATGGAGAACATAAGACATTCCATGTTAAAACAATATCTAAGCAATATCTATCTACAAATCCAGCCCTACTGAAGTCACGAGAAGAAAAACTCCAATGTAAAAGGACTAACCATACCCAAGAAAACACAAGAAATAATTAATATCAGCCCAGCAAGGTAAAGGGGGAAACATATACATTGTCTCTCTTTCTTTCCCCCCTCTCTTGCATGCACACACTCACACACACACACACACACACACACACACACACACACACACACACACATGCCACAACAACATAATAACAAAAATCAACAAATAATACATATTGATATTTCTTGATATCAATGGTTTCAGATCCCCAATTGAAAAAACAATACACACACAGAAAATAACAGAATGGATATAAAAAGAAGGTTCATGCTTCTAGTGTGTCCAAGAAAAACATCATAATATCAAGGATGTTACCTTAGGATAAAAAATGAAAAAAAAGTATTCTAAGCAAATGGACCTAAGAAATAGTCTGGCACAGGCAGACAAAATAATTTAACCCTAAATTTATCAAAATACATTATATGCTCCTCAAAGGAAAATTCATCAACAGTACATTGCAATTGTTTATATCAATGGACCAAACAAAAGGCTACCCAAGTTCTTAAAACAACAAAATACTACTACAATTTAAATCACATATTAACTTCCACACACTGATAGTAGGAGACTTTAACACTCTACTCTGGCCAATAGTGAGATTATCCAAACAAAAACTAAACAAAGAAATGCTAACTGACATTATAAACCAATGGACCTAACAGATATCTACAGATTATTTCACCCAAACACACACAAAAAATATAACTTTGTCTCAGCACCTCATGAAACTTTCTTCTAAACTGACTACATATTCAGACATAAAGCAAGTCCCCACAGCTACAAGAGAATGGAATCAATATATCACATACTGATCAACATGGTTAAAATTTAGATATCAACACTAACAGAAAAAAATAAAACCCAGAATGATTATAAACTTGTGGAAAATGAACAACTCACTACCAAATAAAAAATGGGTCAAGACAGAAATTTTAAAAGAAATTAAAAACATTCTAGAATTGAATGAAAATAAGTATAAAGTATATTCAATTTATGGGACACAATGAAGGTAGTTCTAAAAGGAAAGTTCATTTTACTAAGTGCCTACATTTTAAAAAATGAAAAAATCTTATAAGAGTAACTAGTAACATACCCAAAGGCACTAGTACAAAATCAGAAATCACATGGTACAATAGAAATAGATGGCAAGAAATAGTCAAACTCAAATCTCAAATCAACAAGACAGAAACAAAAGAAAAAACAAAGAAAAAGTTAAATGAAGAGTTGGTTCTTTGAAAAAAAAATCAATAAAAGTGGCAAATACTTATTCAAATTGACTAAAGGGACAGGGTAGAATATTCACATTAACAAATTTAGAAGTGAAAGGCAGACATAACAACAGACACAGAGAAAACCCAGGGAATCATAAGGACAAACTTTAAAAACATGTAATCCACCAAATTGGAAAATCTAAAATAAATAAATAAATTTCTCAGTATATACTACTTACTAAAATTAAATCAAGAAAAGATAAACAATTTAAATAGACATAGTGAAATAAAAGTAGTAATTAATACTTACCCTGCCCTAAATGAGCTCAAAGTCAGATGGTTTAAGTTCAAAATTCTACTAGTCTTTTATAAAAGAGTTAATGCCAACAGTCCACAAATTATTCCACAAAATAGAAACAGAAAGAATATTGTCCAATTAATTTTATGACCCCAAAATTACCCTAATTACCAAACCAAATTAAGATTCTACAAAGAAAGAGAATTACAGACCAATTTCCATCATGATCATAGGTACAAAAATACTCAATAAAATATTTGCAAACCAAATAAAAGAACACATTAAAAGCTGAGTGCCTGTGTCCCTGCCAGGGAGAGTTGAGCTCCCATTGGTTTTGGTTCTGGTTCCAGGAACAGGTGCTGTCTGCAGAGCATGTACCCATGCTCTCTGTAGCAGACAGAGATAAACTCTCACTGCCTCGGTCCCCCCAGCTGCTGCTGAGGAAATTTGCACAGCTACCCACCTCCAACTGAGCAAACAGATAAGGGCTGGGGACCTTGAAGGACAGACTCAGACCACACCAAGAGGTGAGGAGGGGTCAGCAGGCTCGAGCGCCTATATCCCTGCCAGGGAGAGTTGAAATTCCATAGGTTTCAGTTCCAGTTCCGGGTCCAGGACTGGGGGCTGTCTGCAGAGCGTGCACCAACACACTCTGTAGCAGATAGAGATAATCTCTGATTGCCACAGTCCCCCAAGATGCTGCTGAGGGAATCTGCATGGCCACCACCCCGCCTGCAATTAGTCAAACAGAGAAAGATTGAAGACTGGAAATTCAGTCCCCTGTCCAGAGCAGAGGTAAAGATTGAGCACACCTTTACCTCAGAGGTGACAGGAGGCACACAAGCCTGAGTGCCACAACTGACCAGGAGCCACCTAATCATGAACCACTGAAGCCATGGGCAGATGTCAGTGTAAAAATTTACATAATAATATAAAGAACAACAAGGTAACTTCAGAAGAAAGTGACGATCCTACAAATATAAGACCTGAACTGAGCAATGAAGAGAAAACAGAAGGAAGCAACACCAGAAATTCCTTTACGATGATCATCAAAGCTCTCAAAGAAGATATGAAAAATAGCTTTAAAGAAATAGAAGAAAATACAAACAAAAAATTGGAAGAGATGAACAAATCTATGAAAGAAACATGCCAGGAACTAAAAGCTGAAATAAAAGCAATAAAAAAGGCACAAAATGAAGCAACGATGGAAATAGAAAATCTGAAGAAAAAAATGTAACCACAGATACAAGGGTAACAAACAGAGTTAATGAGATGGAAAATAGAATCTCTGAAGTGGAAGACTCAGTAGCTCAAATAGATATATCAGTCAAAGAAAATACTAAAACTAAAAAAGCCATAACTCAAAATGTTCAGGAAATCTGGGACACCATGAAAAGACCTAGTTTGAGAATAATAGGAATAGAAGAAAAAGAAGAATACCAGCTCAAAGGCACAGATAATGTTTTCAATAAAATCATAGAAGAAAACTTCCCTAACCTGAAGAAGGAAATGCCTATAAAGATACAAGAAGATTACAGAACACCAAATAGATATGACCCCCAAAAAAGTCAGTGTGCCACATTATAATCAAACCACAAAACACACAGAACATGGAAAAAATTTAAGAGCTGCAAAAGAAAAGGGCCAATTACATATAAAGGCAGACCCATCAGAATAACACCTGACTATTCAATGGAAATGATGAAAGCTAGAAGGGCTTGGTAGGAAGTTATACAGATACAGACACTAAAACAGCATGGCTACCAAACTAGAATACTGTACCCTGCAAAATTATCAATCACCATAGATGGAGTAAACAAGGTATTTCAGGACAAAGTCAGACTGAAAGAATATCTATCTACCAATCCAGCACTACAGAGAGTATTAGAGGGAAAACTCCAACCTAAGACCCCAGATACACCCATGAAATCACAAACAATCAATAATTCCTCAGAAGAATACTCCAGAGAAAGGAAATACAAACAAGTTACCACCAAAAATGACAGGAAATATCAATCAATGGTCACTAATTTCCTTTAATATCAATGGACTCAACTCTCCTATAAAACATAATACACTAACAAGATGGATGCAACAACAGAAGCTATCCTTCTGTTGCCTATAAGACACACACCTCAACTGCAAGGACAGACACGGGCTTAGAATAAAGGGTTTGGAAAAAATTTTCCAGTCAAATGGTCCTAAGAAACAAGAGGGGGTTGCAATCCTAATATCTAACAAAGTAGACTTTAAGCTAAAAGCAATTAAAAGGGACCAAGATGGTCACTACTTATTCATCACAGGAAAAATTGGTCAAGAGTAGATTTCAATCCTGAATATTCATGCCCCAATATAAGGGCACCTACTTATGTAAAAGAAACACTGCTAGAGCTCGAATCCCTCATCAGTTCTTACACCCTAATAGTGGGAGACTTCAATACCCCACTTTCAACCCTAGATAGGTCAACCAGAAAGAGACTGAACAGAGAAATATGAAGTCTAACAGAGGTTATGGTGCAAATGGATTTAATAGATATCTACAGAAGCTTCCACCCAAATGCAAAGGAATATACATATTTCTCAGCTCCTCGTGGAACTTTCTCCAAAATTGACCATATAATTGGTCATAAAGCAAATATCAACAGATACAAAAGAATGGAAATAATCCTTTGTAACATATCAGACCACCAGGGCCTAAAGTTAGAGCTCAACAACATCAAATTCAAAGAAAGCCTACCAACTCATGGAAACTAAACATCACTCAGCTGAACCATCTCTGGGTCAAGGAAGAAATTAAGAAAGAATTCAAAGTCCTCCTAAAATTTAATGAAAATGAATCTATAACATATCCAAACTTGTGGGACACAATCAAAGCAGTCTTAAAAGGAAAATTCATAGTGCTAGAGGCCTACATAAAAAACCTAGAGAAATCCCACCCTAAAGACCTAACAGCTCAGCTAAAAGCCTTAGAACAATTAGAAACAAACTGACCTACAAGGAGTAGACTGCGGGTACTAATCAGACTTAGAGCTGAAATCAATACAATTGAAACAAAAAGAACAATACAAAGAAAAATGAATCTAAGAGTTGGTTCTTTTAGAAATTTAATAAGATAGATAAGCCCTTAGCCAAACTAATAAAAAAATACAGAGAGAGTGTTCAAATTAACAAAATCAGAAAAGAAAAGGGGGACATAACAACAGACCCCCAGGAAATACAGAGAATCATCAGATCATATTTTGAAAATCTGTATTCCACAAAAATGGAAAACCTAGAAGAAATGGACAGCTTTCTGGACAGGTACCACCTACCAAAATTAAATGAAGATCAGATTAGTTACCTAGACAGGCCTATAACCCTTAAGGAAATTGAAGATGTCATTAAAAACGTCCCCAAAAATAAAAGCCCTGGTCCAGATGGTTTCAGTGCCGAATTCTACCAGACATTCAAAGAAGAATTACTACTGTTACTCCTCAAACTATTACACACAGTAGAAACTGAAGGAATATTGCCAAATTCCTTTTATGAGGCCACAATTACCCTAATACCCAAGCCACTCAAAGATACAACAAAGAAGTGGAATTACACACCAATTTCCCTCATGAATATTGAAGCGAAAATCATCAACAAAAATTTGGCAAACCGTATACAACAATGCATAAAAAATATCATCCACCATGACCAAGTAGGCTTCATCCCAGAAATGCAGGGCTGGTTTAACATACGAAAAACTGTAAATGTTATCCATCATATAAACAAACTAAAGGAACAAAACCACATGATCATATCCTTAGATGCTGAAAAAGCCTGTGACAAAATCCAACACTCCTTTATGATTAAAGCCCTGGAGAGATCAGGAATAAAGGGAGAATAACTAAATATAATAAAGGCCATTTACAAGAAGCCGACAGCCAGTATCAAACTTAAGGGAGAAAAACTCAAAGGAATCCTTCTAAAATCAGGAACTAGACAAGGATATCCTTCTCCCCTCATCTATTCAATATAGTTCTCAAAGTTTTTGCTAAAGCAATAAGAGAATGAAAGGAGATTAAGGGGATACAAATGGGAAAAGAAGAAGTGAAGCTATCTCTATTTGCAGATGATATGATTGTATACATATGTGACCCACAAAATTCTCCCAAGGAACTGCTATCGCTGATAAACACCTTCAGCAATGTAGCAGGATACAAAATTAACTCAAAGAAATCAGTAGCCCTTCTATACACTAAAGAGAGAAGAGCTTTAAAAGAAATAAGGGAAGCATTACCCTTCATAATGGCACCAAATAGTATTAAATACCTTGGAGTAACTATAACCAAAGAAGTAACAGACCTATTAGACAAAAATTTTAAATCACTGAAGAAAGAAATTGAAGAGGATATCAGAAAATGGAAAGCTCTCCCATGTTCCTGGATAGGTAGGATCAACATTAAAAATGGCAATTCTACCAAAGGCAATCTACAGATTCAATGCACTGCCCATCAAAATCCCAACACAATATTTTTTAGACCTTGAAAGAACAATACTCAATTTCATTTGGAACAACAGGAAAGCCAGGATTGCCAAAACAATTTTACTCAACAAAAGAACCTCAGGAGGTATCACCATCCGTGACTTCAAGTTATACTATAGAGCTACAGAAATAAAAAAAA
>PVIH01030212.1:0-12482 GCA_004025045.1 Sigmodon hispidus | reverse complement strand
TTCTCAGAAAATTGAGAATCAATCTCCCCAAGGACCCAGCAATACCACTTCTGGGTATATACCCTAAAGAGGCACATTCACACTCCAAAGGTATTAGCTCAACTATGTTCATAGCAGCATTATTTGTAATAGCAAGAACCTGGAAACAACCTAGATGTCCCTCAACTGAAGAATGGATTAACAAACTGTGGTACATTTATTTATATTCTTGACTGTGGATGCGATGTGTCTAGTTGCTTGATATCCTTCCTCAGCTTCCCCAAAATGTTGGACTATAATTTGGAACTGTAAGTCTGTAAGCATCTTCCTGTGCTTTGCTTTTTTCAAAGTATTTATCAAAGCAACAGAAAGGAGACCATAGCAAAAGGAACACAGAAAAAATTCATCAAGAGGAAGAAATTGTCAATGAAGAGTATTCATTTGTTATCTAACTTTTCAGTACTGGTTCATAGGAGACACATGTTATGGAAGCTTTTCCTCCAGCAGAGCATTTACAAAGTGCAGAGGTGTTCTGTCAGCCACTCAGTCTCTCACAGTTGTTATGTACATAGTCCTCCACTTCAGCACCTCTCCCCTAGAGACCTGTAGTGTTTCCTGTCACAATATGCTGGCCATCTGTACTAGCTTCATTTCTGTGGTGATCAAATATTTGGACAACATGCATTTATTTTAGGGGAGGAAGGGTTCATTTTGCTCAGTTTGAGATCATAGTCTCACTGTTAGGGAATCAGAGCATCAGTTGCCTGAAACAGCTCATCATATCCACAGTCAAGAGCAGAGAGGAATGAATGCACATGGACTTTATGCTTGAGAAGCTGTCTCTACTCTTACACAGTCCCTAAAACCCAACCTAGGGAATGGTTCCACCCACAGCAGGCTGGCTCTTCCCACATCAATTAAGATAATCATGACAATTCCCCACACACACATAGCCACAGACCAACCTGATCTAGATAGCCCCTCATTGAGACACTCTTCCAAGGAACAACTTAAGTTGTGCTAAGTGAATGGTTAGAATTATCTTTTACACAGTCCTTCCTTTTTGGGGACAAGTGGAATGGGATACCATAGGCTCCTTTCCAAATATAGGGATGCTGCTTGACATTCCTCTCACCTTTCTCTTCTTAGGTTCAGTTTCATGTGTTCTAGACATGTCATATTTTCAGGAGTGTCATGCTGATATTCTTGTGTGTGTGTGTACACCAATTTGAGTTAAGTATTTTTTAACTCAATGATGATGAGTTATTTGAAACTAAGAAGCACATATGATCTATGTAATTCTGCAATCCTTTAGCTACACACAACCTCCCCCATGTACAAATGCAGACTGGAGAGGGAGACATAAAGGGAAATTAGGGTAATGGGATTAAAAGCTTGGGAAGACAGTGGCTCACTGTTTTATTTATCAACAATACTTGGTTATCTATGAGTGAGGTCTACTTCTGTGTTTAAATGTCCTTATCCACAATTTCAGGATATTAATATTAACCTAGAGGGTGTGAGGCTTAATAGGGGAAGGCCGGAGGTCAGATATGGCTTGGGGTGTAAACAGCTTTCAGCTCAGCCAGTAGGATGTCACAACCTCAAGCTGTACTGCATTTATCTGTAAACTGAAGATAACAGTCCATCCTCTGGTTTGAATATTGATAAAAAGTAAACATTGGACACTGAATAAAATCCAAGTATCAGCTGAGAACATTCAACTCTGTTATTATCATCACTGCATAAACATTTTTGCATTAAACAGGTTGGGTTCATTTAAGTATGTGTGGCCAAACACTTGTCATTTACTCTCTCATGCACCGAGATTGATGTGGGCTTTAAGGTGGGGTAGCATGCAGAAGCTGAAGCCGTCAGGAGAAACCATGTTCTAAGTCTGTCATTCTTAGGCTCGTCAATCTGTCTTCATCATTGTTCTGTTGATCTAGAAGCCTTTTTACAAATGACACTGAAGCTTGGATCACATACTCTTTGCATCATCACCCATGTCGTCAGAAAGTAGCTCATCTTCAGTCCAACATTTATAACCCAAATCATGGGTTATAAATTTTTTCCCAGTGGATATATACTATCCTGTCAAGTTCATCCCTGCAAGTTGGCCATAAGCTAAGCCCATGATCTACTAAGGCCAACCAGAGAGCCCTTATTCTGGATAACTTGGCTTTCATGGCTGGCTCATGAAAGTTTAACTATGTGCCACATGGAGATGAGGGTTCTCTGGTCGGCCTTAGTAGATCATAGGCTTAGCTTATGGCCAACTTGCAGGGATGAACTTGACAGGATAGTAGATATCCACGGGGGAAAAAACAAATACTTCTGTATTGGGTTGCTACTTCTGTAACTAGAGGTTAGTGAGCTGTCTTGATAGATATGTGTTATTTCAGTCTTAGAAGGCAAGAGGAAAAGAAGGAAGAAAAAGGAAGGAGGGGAGGGAGGGAGGAAAGAAGAGAGGGAGGGAGGAAGGAGATGACTGAGTGGATAAAGATGGAACTCATCAGAGTCTATGAGAACCTGAGCTTGAGTAAGGCTTACTACACTTTCTACATGATGTTCAGAGCCTCTAGTGCCCTCTTGTGAATGAGATATAATCGTTCATACTTCTAAGGCATTTGAGGGTTGATACAGTCTCTATTCTCTGCCTCACACGGTAGCTAGCTGTATCAGTTAATATAGAATGCTATTACACTCTCACGAGGAAAAAAAAGCATAAATGATCACTTGGGCTGGACTTGGAGAGGTTCAATTTGAGTCATACCACATGACATTCTGACTCCCTCATATTTTCCCACTCATAAAGCTGCCTTGGAAACCTGTGAAGTAGAAACCTGATGATCCCAGTAAGGTCCATATAAAGACATGGCTTAGAAAATCTAACTGTTGACTCCAACAGGGAAGTTTAAATAACTCAGAGCCTCTGTGGACTCAGCATTTCATGACTGTGAAAGAAGCTGGGAACATAGGGAATGGTTAGGCAGACGTCAAAAGATAAATATATGGGGAATTTAAAACTCACTCCATAGTTCCAGGGACACCCAGCTGAAGGCAGTAATGAGAGTGTGGCCGTATTATTCCTCTTGAAGAACAGAATTATGTCCCTGCCCCAGAGATCAGCCATGTTGTTTTGTGAAGCTTTTTCATGGGCTGATGGCATCAGGCCTGCAGTTCTCTTAGTGCCAATTAGTGACTTCGGTCAAACAGTAAACATAGCAGTGGAGGTGGATTTTCATATTCTACTTCCTGACCTTAGAAAACAGAGAGAAACAATGGATTAGAAACAGAGAGTAGGCATTAGATAAACACAATGATTCAAATGTATGTTTACATTCACAGAGGAAAGATGACTGTAGAGATTGCAAAAGTCATTAAGCAGAAAAAAATGCCAGTGGCTTTCCCCTCTCATTGAGGCTGCCATCCTTTCTGAGTGCCCTCCCATCCCTTAACGTAGATGGCATTTTTAAATGCTTTGATGTGGCACCTTGTCAGCAGAACTGACACAGGAGAGAACAGTAAATGTAGAGAGTACACATTTCGAGAGCAGGTATAGGTGTGGGGGGGCGGGACTAAGCTAAGACAGAGCTGAGATGGCTTCTTTATATGTGAAGGGGGATACAGTCCACCTCCCATGCAGTCAGATGTTCAAAAGACATTGGCAGATCTATCCTTATAACTACAGAGCCTGCTGGAACCTCTGATTGCCATAATCTAGCTGCTGGTTCTTTCAATTCCCTTATTTATTTCAGTGTGTGTTTATTTGGTTAACGTCTGTCTTCTTTTGCATGATTTAAGCACCATTACTAACTGGCCTGGGTCTCATTTAATTTTAGCTTGGTGCTTCGGCACCCAGATCCCCATGGGTATTTCAGTATATAGCTGATTGGAGAGAGGAGGTGATTGTTTAGCTGGAAAAGATTCCTGAGCCAGCACAAAGAAGGTATTCACTGAGAATCTAAGGTCTCCTGAGAAAAGTAAAGAGAGGGTGGATTCAGTGCAAGTTGAAGATGAAAAGGGTCTAGACCTCAGACTGAGTTCATTTTGTAGTGTAAGCAAAGCAGAAACAAATATGGATGTGCAGGTACCTAACCTCCGTGGTCCAAAGGACTTCATGGATGGTGGGATGGAAAGATGGTGAGCAGATGATGGAGAGGAGTGTTCAAAACACTGTCTTCTGGACATGACATAGCTGTTGAAACTGTGAATGCACAGCGGCTGTGACTACCAGCATGAGTGTTCATGTGCATTTTCACACACACACACACACACACACACACATACACACACACATATGCGCACAAATATTTTTTAGAAACAAAAAATATTTAAAATAAATAAGAAAAAATCTATGGTGCACTAGAGTGCCATCTTTAAGAATATTCTCTGAAGTGCATATAATAAATAAATGTCATTATTCAGTGTTAGCAACACTTAACACAATTCAAATGCATCATCATGCATTTAGCAAATACCTCTGTGACATAAAGCGTGTATACCAGTAATAGAAGGAACCTAGCTGAGATTTCACAAGGGACTCTGTACCAGGAAGGAGCCCAGAGTCTTTATATTTAATAATCGATTTGTAACACCATCTTGATCAGGCGAGCCTGTAAAATTTTATTTGGCTAACAGGAATATGATATGTGAGGTAAATGCCCTGCCAAATTAATTTCCCCAGGCTTTGCTGAAGATAAAACTTAATCAGCCATCTCCTCGGTGAGAATTAATCTTTCATCAAAAATAATCTTCTTTGCTCTTTCTGCTTCTACCTAATTCTCTTGGAAAATTATAAACAAACAAAAATAAATAGGTAAAATACAGAACTATTTGTCACTTATCCCTCAAGTGATGCTGCAGGTAGGTTCAAAGACACAAGGAAGAAAATATAACTCTGGCCAGGTTAGAGCTGTGTACCTGATCCCAGAGGCTAGACCACAGCAGGAATGAGTGATTTCAGTCTGTTTGTTTCAGTGGCTGCATGTGTAAAACACATCGACAAATCTAATTAGCTGCAGTAACATTTTCCCTCACTAATGGAAACCACATACGCTTGGAAGACTTCCTTGTCATGGATGTATGGGTTCATGTGGAGACAAAATGGAGTTTTCCAGTCTTCTAAGAGTACAATCGGTTTTTCAGTCTTCCCTTCTGTAATAAGGGTGACTTGAAGACATTAAAAAAAAATCACTTAGTGCCCTGACGGTAGTGTAGCCTACTTTCAGACTGAGTCTTCCCATGTCAAGGAAGTCATTCATGACAACCCCTAACCCCTGTCATGCTCATAGTCCAATTAGATTTAGATAAGTCCTTATGAAGATTCTAGTAAGGTGATTCTGCATTGTGTCAAGCTCACAATGAAAACTAACCAAAGCCCTGTGATGAATCCAGGCATTACTAACTGCATGTGATTTGCCCATATTTTCCAAAGACACTTCATCTGCATTGAATAGGACCCTTGAAATACTATCTTTTAGAAACTGAAGTAAAGGAAACCATTGGCAGAGAGCAAATAGTTAGAACTCTATCCATATCAACTCTCCAAACTGCCCTTTGGCAGTAATTATTAGTCAAAAGACACAGGAGATAGTAACATCTAGAACATCATAAGGCCTATCCTATCTATACCTGGATAAATGATGCACACCATATTCCACCAAAGAAAATTCATGGTGAAGTTTGCAGCACTTTTTTTTTTTGCTTCTAGAGAAGATGGTGGCCTATGTAGATCTTCTAGGTTCAGGGACCAGATACTCGCCCTGGAACATTTATACTGGTTCACTCAAAGGTGCCTTTGTTTTTGAGTTTTAGTACCGCTGATGTGGATTTCTGTAGCTACCGTCAGTATTTAATGGATATCTAAAGGAGCATTTGCTTGACTCATTCAATGTTTGGTTGGCATATGGTTTGAGTATCACCTCCTTTGTTATGTGTTAGAATGGAAGAACCTTCAGCATAGTGCTAACACTGCCTTATGAGATTCACTGTCAGGTGGAGGAGGTGGGTATTAGCCCTTCTCAACAACATCCCTTTCACTATATGTGAGACAAAAGATTAACTAGAACATAACCGGAAGATCCATTCCATTATTAATGTGTATTCAGCTTTTAAAATAATATATCTACCAATATATCATGTATTTACCATCTATCTAGTCATCATTTATTTATCCATCACCTACCCACTTATCATGCATTATCTATCTTCCTATTTATCATAGATCCATACATCATGTGTATTTTTCTATCATCTATCTATTGATTGTCTATCCACCAACCATCCATTAGTATATCATCCACCTATCTGTCAATCTATATGTCTGTCTCTCATCTAGTCTTTATCTATGTCTAGTCTCTGTGACTCATCTCTATCTATCCATCATCACCTACAAATATCTCAACTTCAGTTTCTATTTCTCTAGAGAATCTTTTGTGATATAAAGGGATGATTTCTAGCATAGTGACACCTACAGAAACGTGCACTCTCTTTTCCCAGATATCAGTGGAAGTCATTCTAACAGCAGCCACTGACTACTACCAGTTGTCTGTTCTGTAAGGTACAGCATCACTCTTGGCAGCTTCCCAAACACCTCTACGGGACTAATTCTACAGCAACACTTGCAACATTTTCTTTTTTCAATTTTCTTCAATTCTTTCTCAATAGTCCTATTGGATGATATGAACTAAACCAGTCTCATATTTGTGAATCTCCTCTTTGGTAAATTACACAAGTCACTTTCTGTGTTTGTATGACAGAAAATTTCCTGAATCAAATACTGAAATGTCGATGAGAAAGAAAAATCCAGATAATTTCCCACGATGATACACTAATTTTCTCTGAAGTCATACCAAGACCAATATCAGAGGGTCTGATCATTGACACTGTTTGATGATTACTGGGTCACTAGTATATGTTAATATGCATCTCAAATTGTCACTCAAAGTCCACTGCTGTCATCAGTAAGAAAATATAAGTCAATCACTGATATTGGAAGAGCAGAAAGAGATCTAGAATGTAATGCAGGATGAGATGGAGTGGGGAAAAATAGGTTTAAATGAGATGAGAAGAAGAATGGAATGAAATAGTTATTAGGTAGGGGAGGTATTGTGTGGCTGGGATGGATGAGATTAGATGGGGGAAGGAATAGAATAGATTATCTGAATGGGCTGGTATGAAATGAATGGGATGTGACTGGTGAGTTGGGATAGGACTGGTAGTGGATGAAATGAGATGGCATTGGTTAGGTAGGATGGTACGGCACAACATGGGATTGATGGCATGGAATTGGACAATGTGGAGTGCCATAGATTAAAATGCAATAATAGATAAGCTCAAGACACATTTGTGTCTACCATAAATATAACATGAATAACCTCATTGAGTCTAATTTTCTCTAACATTCTACTCATAATAAAATTTCCTACTTGAGTTCAACCGAGAACCTCATCTGGATTTTACATGAACTAGTTTTTATCCTGCTCTACGAACTTTTATTTAACACACTGACTATGGCATCTCCTGTGATAACATTGAGAATTAAGGAGTTATATGTACACTGCATTGTAGCAGGAGTTTTCTGGCCCCATGGGGCCAGAGGTCCAGACCTGCCTGTGGCTGCTTATCCCCCACAAAATGACTCAGACGCTTTTATTAATTTTATGTTGTTTGGCCTATACCTCAGGCATGTTGTTAGCTAGCTTTCTCATTTTAATTTAACTCATTTTTATCAATGTTTTGCCATGTGGCCCATAGCTCACTTGGTTTTATTATATATTGATTCTTTGGTGGCTGAATGGTGCCTCTATCTGACTCCACCCTCCTTCTCTTACCTATGCTCCAATTCCTCCACCACCTACTTCCACGATGCTTGACAATGACCAAAACAGTTCCTTTATTTAAGTAATGATATTTACAGCATACAAAAAGACATTCCCACATCACTGTATGCCTGTTTATTTGCATGTCCCCTTTTTAATCAAAGCATTTGCCAACTTTACCTACCAAAGGCCTCTGCAGTGTATATGCAGAGGTTGACCTCAATCTCCAGTGGCTGCAGTGATATTAGTGGACCATATGCTTTTCCTTTCCCACAGAATAGAAACATTTCTTCCTTTGCATCCCTCTCTTCCATCTACTGGGAAATCATCATGCCTTATTCCTTTCCCTAGTCCCTTGGTCTTCACAACAAAGCTGACACTGTTTTCTTGACATGTGATCACGATTTTATATCATTGGATTTTATGTGCCTTTGCTGAGGCCCATAACTTCTGTTTGCCTCTGCTACGCAGTATAATTTTCTGTGTGACCTAATATAAAATTGTCCAGCAATCACTCATTACTTTTTTGTTATTTAAAATAACTTAGATTACATTTTATTCATTTTGTATATGTGCACACAAGCTTGGATTGCATTCACCACATTGTGCATATGAGTGTCTGAAGGTAATTTTGGGGTGTTGGTGTAGTTTGACTTAGGTATTATTTGGTGAAGTTTAGAGGCATGCTTTTGGTGTGTTGGGAGTTAGAATGGGGCATGGCTAGACTTAATTGAGAAGATGGGACATTGATTTTTTGTTTGTTTTTGTATTTTGGGAAATGGATTGAATTACTTCTTGTGGAATATTTTATTTTAAAAAATTGTTTTAAAGTTGAATTTATATCAATAAGTACTTATATAACCCCTTAATAAATATTAATCCTTATAAAATATATTACTAATATATATTTCACAATATCTCGTGTCCCACATTGGGCACCATCTGTAGAAAGAGGTTTTTGGTTTGGCTTAGTTTTAATGTTTGGACTTATTTGTAGTTTTATTGTTGTTTAGTTGCTTAAAATTGATTTAGATGTTTCTATTAATTTTATATTGATTGGCTTATGGTTTAGGCATATTAAGTTATTTTAATTTAATTACTTTTTATTAATTTGCTTTGCTTCTGTGGCTTATTTTTTTATTTTGTTTTATGGGTGGCTGGATGGTGTCTTTGTCTGACTCCACCCTCCCTCCTCTACCAATGCCTCGATTTCTCTGCCTACTTTTACAGTGACTGACATAGGCCAAAACAGTCCTTTATTCATTGCATAAAGACATCCCACATCAGGTTGGTTCATTCTTTCCATGGTGTGGGTCCTGGGGTTTAAAATGAGGTTGTTAGTCCTGGAAGTAGGACCACCTTCATGTCTTTATCCCAAAGCATTTTTAATTCCTTCTTTGTAAGTGTCTCACTCAAAGTTCTGGGTCATGTAGAAAGTCTGAAACATGTCACAATAGCAGGACATCCCAAAATTAATTTCCCATATTTCTAGGTAGGCACCCTCAGAATTTCTAGATCCTCATTATCAGTCATAGTCTTAGAAGTAAAGAAGTAAAATGCAAGATATTTTAACGGGATACAATCTTATATTTTGACCTTGATAAAACCCACAAGAGGTCAAGACAGGATTCTCTGGAGATTCATGTCCTATGTTCCACACTAGTGCCAGATGAATTTCTCATCTCTCTTCCTCTTTCCCCCTCCCTCTTCCTAATCTCAGTAATCTTGGGCTGATTAGACCAAATGAAGGGGTATAAATGCCAAGTATATGGGGCTGGAGTGAAGTCTCAGTGATTAAGGGAACTACCTACTCTGGTGACAGACTCAGGTTCACTTGTCAGCACTTACATGGTGGCTTAAAACTGCCAGTGATCCAGCTCTACATATCCAGTGCTCTCTTCTGGGCATGATGGGAACCATGCACACATACACACATTGCACATTCTTACATGCAAGTAAAACACCTGTATACATGTATACATAAAATACCTGTATACATAAAATATCTCTTTTAAAAAATAAGAGGAGCATAGAATGTATTTCAGATGCAAGCACAGATTTTGAAGACATGTCAGTATAGAAACCTTTCTTTGAGCTTTCAAACTTTTTTTTAAAAAGTTTAATTTATAAAAAAGTATTTTTTAGCCATGTATTCCTCTGCTTCCTCTCCCTTTCCTCGTCCCAATCTCTCCCAGTCAGCTTTCAGCCTATCCCCTCCCCACAAAAGAGAAAGAAGTCCCAAGGTGGGTCAGCTCAGCGTGATGCATCCACTCCATGAAAGTCCAATTTCCTCATCCCAATATCGAGACTGGGTTAGGTGTTCCTCTATAGGGAATGGGCTTTAAGATGGGTTCTTTTCCTTCTGACCTTGTAGGAAGAAATCAGAGCAAAAAGGGACACTAAAGATCTTGAAATGAAATGCAACAGCCTGCAAGCTTTTCACACTGCAACAAGCCCAGAAGCCAACTGAGTGGATGAGCTGGAGGTCAGTGGGACTCCCCACTGTGGTAACTGGGACAAAGATGTTTGTCTAACAGTCCCCAATTTTCCAGCTCATCTACTAGTCTGAATGCTAATGAGAAATCTAAGCAAAGGCCAATAGTCATTTTCTCTGGTTCAAACATATTCCCCAGCCCTGAAAATGTATTATGTTTGGGCTTAGAGCAACATCACTGACACTGAAAATAAGGAGACCAATTTCAAAATAGCAACAGTTTTGTGGTCGGAGGTATCCCTCCCAAACTGTTTTATAATCTCTCATTAAGGAGGAATAAAATCACAACACACAATTAGCCGTAATTTTAATTATATACTGCCCTCCTAGAGAGAACTTAAATTACTGTTAAAATACAGAAATTCAGATCAAACCAGGAGTAGAAGAAAAAAAAGACTTGAAGAAAATTCCTTGGACCAAAAAAATAGGCTGCAGACAATTAAAGACAAATTGAAAGTTTTTGTTTCTAAAATCACTTCTAAAAGGTGTGTGTGTAAATCTAAATCATTGAGTCTCATTATTTAAAAACTCAATAAACATTATTAATGAGGAAATATTACAATGATAAATCATATTTAAATATAAACACACAAATAGTAGTTTTATGCCAACAGAAAGAGTATATAATCATAGAATTTATATGCAGGAGAGAGACTTCCAAATTTGCTATTGAAAACTTTACTGTCTTTACAAAACTTCATTAATTTTACATTTATTAAATAGGAAAAATTATAAGATTGTAAAAAGAAATGTAAGGAGGCAAAGGACTTCAACATTTGCATATAGATAGAAAAGAACCCAGATCCAAATTACTGGTAAAAAAAAATAATGATTTTCAATATTTTCACCTAATTTTCATTAAATTAGCATTTAGAAATGTCTTTGTCATGTTTTTCAGAAGTGTAGATTGATTCTTCTTAACTTTTCTTGTAAATGATAAAAATAAAATACAGTTTATCAAAGAACTCACTCCATGAAATGATTGAGCCCCATGAGAACTTCAGAAATTTAATAAGTTTCAGTAAATCAAGATAAAAATCTATAAAAATAATTTTTTCTTCATTTCACTTATTATTTTTATCTCAATTTATTTTTTAATTTTTTAATATTTGATCTCATTTGTTTGCATGTGCATATGTGAACTTGTGCACACTGCAGTGTATATGCAGAGATCAGAGAACAATTTTTAAAAGCCTGATCTGCCCCTCCACCATGTAGATTATAAAAGTTAACTCAGTTTGTCATGACTAGCAGCAACTATTTTTACCCACTGAGTCATCTTATGAGCCCTCAATTATTTTTTTTAAATATCTAAATGTTCTAATATCCTACACATTCTTCTTCATGGAGTCTTAGTTCAGATATATAACAAATCATCTTGTGCTGGATGGTTTATAAACAACAAAAGGTTACTTCTGACAGTTCTAATGAAGTCAGAGTAGAAGGTATAAACAGATTCTGTGTCTAGTAAATTCCCTTTATCTTCTTCACAGTTGAAGTCTACACTGTGTCCCAGTTTAGTGGTATAGGAGTACTCTGGTCTCTTTAGACTTTATCATGGCACTAATCTACCATGTGACCCCCCAGCCATGACTAAGTCACTACCCAGAAGCCCCACTGATGACTAACAACAGTCAATGAAAGAGGAAGATTAAACTTACAAAGGATATTTGGGGCATACTTTACTCCTCCTTCTGGTAAACTTCTTGTTGTGGTAACCTTGTTTACCATGGCTTCCTTGGATCTGTCAAAGCAAAAAGTGAAATCAAGAGCATTCTAATGGTACTCTCAATGGACATCCAATTAAATTCCTAAATGGGATGCTGAGCATGTACTCTCAGGGATGGCAGAAAATACAATCAGGTAACTGTTGTAGTAAGTTTCCCGGCCCGTTTGGTGCTGGAGTTTGTAACCTGGCGCGTGGCGGCTTTTGTCCCCCAAAGAAATGAATCACACGCTTATATCCTTTACACTGTTTGGCCCATGTCTTAAGCACATTACTAGCTAGCTCTTTCATCTTAAATCAACCTATTTCTATTCATCTTTCCACCACGTGGCCCACAGCACGTGGCTCACCTGAATTCCTACATGCTACTTCTTCAGGGGACGGATGGAGACTGACTAACTCCACCCTTCTCTACCAGCCTGTGCTCTGATCCTTCACCAACTTCTATGGTGCTGTG
>PVIH01030211.1:0-12504 GCA_004025045.1 Sigmodon hispidus | reverse complement strand
CTTTCACTGCTTCCTTCTCTCCCATAGGGAAGCCGGAGCCCAGGCACTTTCAGCTTTTCCTTCCCCCTCACAGAAAATGCAGAGCCTAGCCTCTTCTGTCTCACGAGGAGACAGGACTCCTGAGTCTGCTTCCACTCTCTGTCTGGGTCTGCCCATCATCCAGCATAAGCCAAGAACGTGAGTCAACAGTGTGTGGGGAGAGAAGCAATCTCATATTGCATCTATGCATTTCACTCTGCAAAGGACATTGTGGAGCAGGTTTTGACCTTATCTGGACAGGTAGAAAATAGAAACATCTGCCTCTGGATCCAATAACACCCTTGAGATGACATCCAAGGGACAAGTCAACCCCTCACTTCTGGACACAGAAGTTCTCCCACTTCTCAACCTATATACTGTTGATGTCTCCTTTCCATACATGAGAACTTCCTATCTTCACAAAATCAACTGTACCCTGATGAGTGGTTTGCCTCACCCTGGTCATCATCTTCCTTATTTCTGGTGATGGGGACCCTGGAACCATCAAGGTACATACAGAAACACATCCAAAGGAGACACAGTCCGGGTCATATATTGGGAATAAGAGAAATCTGCCGGTGCTACTCAAGCATCCGGAGACATAAACATCATGTAGTACTTCTCCTGTGTACTGGGAAGCAACTACACTCTAAAATAAGACCTGTGACCTATAGATGCTCTTCCAAACAGTGTGGAGCCACCTTGTGTTTCAAATAACATGATACTCATATCATCAATTTCTGCCCTTAACCCAACAAGTTCAGTGGGCCATCATCTATTGTGCCTTGTTTCAGGATTAGCATCACTACTACATTATATATATGCACTCTAGTATTTAACATTCAGGACTAGCCACGGCTCTGATGCGTGCTGCTGCTATGCTGCCATCTTGTGGTCATGTCTTTTTCCGTGCTGAGTCTTTACATCCATGAGATCACTATATATACTTATTGGAAAAATGCACCAGAGGCCAAAATGGAGTACAAATAAAGCTGGATAAAGTATGGATGAGACATTCTGGCCTTTCTACATTTAGTGGAACAGCTTTTCCTTCCAAATGCCTCTGAATAAAATTTGTCTGTCACTATTGGAATCGACACCTCTCACTTCTCATATGGAGTCTGAGGTTGGTGACAAGGAGCCACTAACACAAACATGAACCTTGACAAACTGTGACCCAAGCGTCTAAGATCTTCAGCCAATAGCCCATAAAGCAGAGGTATGCTAATGGGGAACTTGCATGTGGGAGGAGAAACGCAAATTGTTGCCTCTTTTCTGAAAGAAACAGTGTCTTCAGTGAGGGTCCAGAGCGCTTGGCCCCAAGCTATCACAGGTTTGCTGGAGCCTACTGCTGCCTCCTTGAAAGCTCCCCATGTAGGCATGCTCTGCTTACTGCTGCGTTCTTGCTGTCCATGTCAGCTGATCTCAGTGTCAGCTCTCCAAGGTCATGGTCTGTATACACTCCTCAATGCGTAGCTCTCTTTCTTTCTTCCTTTCTTCCCTTTCTTCCGCTCCTTTAAGGGGGGAGATTGTGAGTGGCGAGACTGGAGGCTTTCTGTCCCCAGAAGAGAATATAAGACATGGTACGAAATTTCAGGGAGCAAAGGGATTCGAGTGTTCCCAATCTTTGTTTTTGTCTTTGTACTGTTAAGATTTTTTAGATTACAGTACTACCATTTTGTCTGATCTGGTGATTACCAAACACATCCTTTCATTCCTTTAAACTAACCTATGTGCTTTGCTGCCCAGAAAATATGATGCATCTGTCCCTGGAACAAACATTCAAAAATGGCCCACCAACAAAGCCATCTGATAGCTTTTCATGAGTTCAACCATATTCAAGCATCTAATATGAACAATAAGCATGGTGATTTTATCAAAATATACCTTTAAAAATTTCTGTTCAGGAACTGGAGAGATAGCTCAGCAAAGAAGAGCACTGGCTGTTCTTTCAGGAAACCCAGGTTCAATTCCCAGCATCGACATGGCAGCTAACTCCTTAACTCCAAGATCTGACACCTTCACATGGACATACATGCAGGCAAATAAAATAAAAAATAAATTATTTTTTTTTAAGAAAAAAAGCTGGGTAGTGGTGGTGCATGCCTCTATTCCCAGCACTGGGAGGCAGGAGCAGGCAGACCTCTGTGAATTCGAGACCAACCTAGTCTACAGAGTTAGTTCCAATACTAGGATTGTTTTTACAGAGAAACCCTGTACCCTGTCTTAGAAAACAAAAAAAGAAGGAGGAGGAGAAAGAGAAGAAGGAAAGAAAGAAAGAAAAGTTTCATTCTCCCTCTCCACACCTAAGTCTATAACAATTTAGCTATTGTGTGAGGTACTGCAATGAACATGGGCATCAAGGTATGCTATTGGTGCATCAGCTTCATTTCCTTAGGATCCACATGCAGAAGCAGAATAACTATAGCATCCTCATGTTTTAGATCTACTTTTAGATTTTTGAAGGACTCACACTGTTCTCCACAATGGCTGAACTAACTTGCATTTATACCATGAGTGTATATGAGCTTCTTTTTCTCTATATCCTAACTAGTAATTTGATTTATAATCACTCATGATTTTAACTGAGGTGAGATGATGTCATTTCAATTTTCTTTTTAAATTTTTTTTATTATGAATAAAGTCATATTTTCTATCCGTGTATATCCTTATTCAAGGTCCCTTCCCCCTCCTACCCCCTCCAGTCATTTTCTCTTCTCTACATGTCTCCATCTCCTCCTCAGCATGGGGCAGGAGGTCCGAAGATCCCAATATTGCTCAGTTCAGCATCCACTCCTGGCAGATTCAGTTTTCTCCCCTCAACCTCAAGACTGAGTCAGGTGTTCCTCTAGGGGGAGTGGGATCCAAGGTGTCAGTCCAAGGTGTTTCCCATCCCAAGCTGTTCAGTGGTTGTGGTTTGCAGCTTGGGCACGCTTTGCTTTTTTCTTGTTTGTTTGTTTGTTTAGAGTACATCCCCTGCTTATCTTTCTGAAATATGCTTATTATTTGAGTATTCCATTCATATACACAATGCCCTTTTATTGTATCTGCCATCTACTTTCTTCTTCCAATTCCTTTTAGACTACCACATCATGTTCTGCTCCCAACTTCATGTACCCCTTTTTAAATGCACTGAGTCCAGTTCGTGTTATCCATATCTGTATGGGTGAGTGTTCATTCACAAGAAAATGGACAATGATCAGGGGTCATATCCCTGAAGAAAAATTAGTTTTCCTCTACCAGAAGACATCAATGACTAATGGCCTCTTGGGTGTAGAGAGGCTTCACAGCCCTGCTCCCTCCTCCATGCTGAATTTTGAAAAGCTTGACCTTTTGAAGGCAACCAGAGCCCCTGTGAGTACATGAGTGCAAAGCTCTTGTCAAATCCAGTAGACAGCCTTTCCCGGCAGTCCAGCCTGCCCTCTGCTTCTTACAATCTTCCTGCCTCTTCTTCTGCATTGTTCACTGACCTTTAGGGTGAGGGGCATGAAATAGGTCCCATTTAGAACTGAGAACTCCACAGGTATTTTCTGCATCTCACCAATTCTGAATCTCTGTATTAACTGCCATCTTCTGCAAAAACAGGCTTCTCTAATGAGGGTGAAATACTGCTCTTATCTATGGGTAGGAAGACAATATTTTAGAGGGCAGTTTGATATGTATCCAACTGGCAGATCAATAGTCATAGGTTCTTTCCTAGCCTATTCTTGGCCTGCTTTATAGTAACAGTCATGACTTCTGTGCCATGGGCCTTCACTATTATTGTCACTCCCATATCAATCACAGCACTCTTACACTGATGTGAGTATCTATATATAGCTCATACAATCAAGAAATGTATTCTCTTAAAATGTAAAATACCTTAAGGGTTGTTGTCATTGGAATTTTGTATAATTTAGTATAAAATAAATCAACTCAAATTACTGCTCATCCTTATCAAGAGTCAATGGAGCTAAATGACTCTAAGAGTGTGAAATTCAAGTATGTCACAGGGATTCCCAAAGCCTTTAAATTGTTGCATCTCGCCTTGGCTCTTTTTTCTCTACGATCTATGTACTTTTCTGTTTCATCAGGCTCTGTTCTCAGCTCCTGTCTCTTCATTTACTTTGGGAATTACTGTCTCCAATGGTATAAAGACATGGGTTTAATTCCCCAGGTAATAAAGGTGTTCCCTTGAGAATGAGTAGAGAACAAACCTCACATATTCATACACACCATTAGCCCGAGTGGTGATCTCAAACAGACACATAGAAGCAAGCATCTTCTTTGAACCTAGTATTTTCTTTGTTTTGTTTGTGCTTCTTAATAAAGAGGGCTTAGATACCGCAAAGATTCTCATAGCAGGGAATAATATTTACATATTTTATGAGTTAGTCCTGGGGGAGAGATAATGTGTAGGACATGTAGGTGAAACTCTAACTTATGACTCGAAACATCTAGAACATGTAGAAAGTAGTGTTTCTGATCCCTTTGTGAGTATGCTCAGATGCCCCAAGGAAGCTTGGATGGAGCATGTCAGGGGAAGAATTGTGCTCTAACCGCATGTTCTCTCGAAGGATGTTGAGAATGGATGAGAGTGATGGTACCTCACTAGAGTACCATTTCTAGAGTAAATATACTTTAGAGATCCGAGCACTGTGTCTACATTCAATGGCCTTGAAGTAAATGCCACAAGGCATTCTGAAGGATTAAAAATAATTTTCAGTTGTTTCTGAAATTTTCTGAAATGATTCTGAAATAATTTCTGCCAATCACTTTTTTATAGTGTCATTTGTTTGCTCAGCCAATTCAGAAGATTGAGGATCGTAAGAACTTTGGAAATATTGTATAATAGGCCCAGTTTTGCAGATAGATTTAAACACTTGTCCAGTGAAATGAGTTCTTTGATCACAATGCAATTCTGAATGAATGTTTCAGGTAAGAATAATTATTTCTAATGGTTTTCTACTCTATAGCCAAAGCAGTAATTTTCCAGCAGGAAAACACTTCAAACTACCAGGTAAACATTCAAACTAGCACCAAGGCATATTTATATCCTTGCATTGGAGGTATTTGGGGAAAGTATAGCTACCAGATTTCAAATGGCCCATTTGGTGAAGGGAGATGCCCTTGTGTGCCATGAAGTACTTACCAGGGCAGTATTTGAAGGCAAATAGGATATCTTGAATATGCTATATGAGCTATTGTTGGGGAAAGCACCCACAATCATTGTTTACTCACAGAGACCTTTTTTATTTTTATTATAAATAAAGTCATCTTTTATCTGTGTATATCCTTGTTCAAGTTCCCGTTCCCCTCCCACCCCTTCCAGTCACTCTCTCTTCTCCACATCTCTTTATCTCCTCCCCAGCAAGGGCAGGAGGTCCCAAGGTCCCGATATGGCTTAGTTCAGCATCCCAGAGATCATTTTTGCTGGTGCCTAATTAGTTAAATTATGCATGTATTCCAGAAGAAGCAATTGGAAACTGAGGAGTATTATGAGTGTCAAATTTGTACGCAACTAAAGATGACTGTGGGATTTGAGGTTGCAACATGTTTGTGTCCAAGTGTCCTTTTCTTGTTGTGGTGTGAGGACGTGACAGCCAGGCCTAACCTGACGACCTCTTACTCTATCCTAAGTCAGTTAGTGACACTTAGCCCAGAGTGCTGGGATCTGTTTAATGACTTACTTCCTTGTGGAAACTAAAAAAAACTTCCCAGGCTTCCCTTAAGGGCCACTGACTTTTACTCAGGAGTGCTGGGAAGATCTTAGTGGCCAGCAGGTGAGATAAGAATAGGAGAATGGTGATCCTGCTGTGAGATATTTAACCATTTGTTTCCGCTTTCACAAACTGGCCTGTGACTGTGGGACTGTGATAAATGGTCTTTTTATTGCTGCACAAAGGGAAAGGGAAACAACCCAGGGGAGTAAAACAATTTTCTAGCCCAGCTGTGGATTCCCAAGATAATTATAAAGTGCACCTTTGCCGTCCACCTTTCCCCTTCCTTTCCCCTTTGCACTGCATGCTGTTTGGCTCTCAGGCTGCCAACCTTCTGCTAGCAGTAAGAATAGATTTATTTCATCTAAATTTAAACTGAGTCTTCTTCGATCGTTTCCAGTGGATTCGAATGCCACAACAGTGGCACCAGCTTTTAAGCCTGAGAGAAGAGGTCAGAGATAGAGCGGGAATAACAAATGGCACAGTCTCTCTCAGGACATACAGTTCCATGCAGCACAGCTCTCTTTGTTGTTTTATCAGCCAAATTAGCAGCTTTAGAATGTGCAGGATTTTAATGATGGCTGATTGTTTGAGTAAATGAGTAAGCTCCAGTAATTCTGAGATTTGATAGCCATTTCAAATAGGCTGACCAGAGGAACTTGTTACGTTTTAAATCCCTGGTTGCTGGGTATCTGACTGTACAGATGCAATAAGCCAATCAAGCCAAATTAGTGAATTCAGGCTTAATGAACAGAGAAAAGCAATCCTGGTTGATCCTTGGAAAAGAGGGGAAGAGTCGCATGGCAAATATGGCTACCAGGCCTTAAGTAACCTGTAGGCATGGTCTTGAGCAGCCCTAGGGAGGGGCTGACTTTTGGTAGGCTTCCTGGGATGGGGGTCTGGAATGAGAAGATATCTCTAGGGAAGGGACTGCCGTTTGGTGGGCTTTGAGGGGGCAGAGTCTGGGAAGAGAGAGAGGTAGGAATTCCACCTAATTTCAACGCAGTATTTTGCATATGGCAGTATACAGCATGCCATAGTTGTGTAGCACTCCAAATACATAGTGACAATGTGTGTGTGTGCATGTGTGTGTGTCTGTGAGAGAGAAAGAGAGTGTGAATGTGTGTGTGAGTGTGTATGAATGTGTGTGTGTGCGTATGTTAGGTATTTTGCTTTCTGCTAAATGGTACACTCTGCTTAAAGACTCTGATGCTAACAGATGCTTAAAGACTCTGATGCTTAAAGACTCTGATGCTACCCAGTAACCCTGGGTAGATTTAATTCAAGGCAAATTAAAACTCCCAATTAAGTCACAAATACAAGATAACTGCAAATGTCATTTTCCATCTAGTTTTTTAAAGATTTATTTAATTCATGTTTTTTATGTATATACCAGAAGAAATATGATTCCATTTCTAATAGGTGTGAGCCACCATGTATTTGCTGGAAATTGAACTCAGGACCTCTGGAAGAACAATCAAGTGCACTTACCCAATGAGACATCTCTCCAGCCTTTCCATCTTGTAAATAAGATCCATCAGTAAATAAATTTAATTCTCTATTTTTGATAAGCACCTCCAAATGATTTCTCTTATGGGAAAGAAGTATATTAATTATTTGAGTACAGTTATGTTCATCCTTTCCTAATCCACATGCTAAAAGGAATAAGGTAGCAGAGATTTTGAGCTGTAGCACACCAGAGAAACAGTAGGTAGCCTAAGGAATTAGATGACTCACTAAATAATGTTAGTTGTGTGTGATGGGGGAAGTTCTAAATAACAGGGAACATAAATGGTGGTCAGAGAGTGTAAGGTGACTTCTAGGGCTATTTTTTGTAGAGCAGCAGTGGCAGAGCTAGCCCTTATGCAGGAAGGGTGTCCTTTGGGTACTGGGTCTAATTACTGATCAAAATACCTCAAGGGTCTGTCTTTCCCCAAGTTTTTGAGTTGGCAGGCCCAGTGCATTCCCTTCTTTTTTAGGAATGAAAAGAAAGAAGAGAAGGTTATAATTTGAGGGCCTTAGGACTTGGGCCTGATTTCTAGGGTCTTAATTGCTTCCTCTTCCTCCAGGTCTAGTTCTAAGTTATTCGTTTGGTCCTGCTTAAGGTTCTTATAAAGTGGCCAGGCAATTAATAAATAGCTGGGAATGCAGTTATGACAATAAACAGTTGGTTCTAAGAATTCATTATTTTTGCTTTGTTTTGAGGGTATAGAATTCCCTATAGGAAAAAAAATAAAGATTTATGAACAGTCTCAAGGGAATCACCATACAATCAAAGTATTTAGCTTCCTACTGGCAAATTTGTATTTTGTCCTTTGGCATTTCATGGTCCCCTCTAGTTAGTTGCTGTAATAAGACAATGGCATATTTGAGACAGGGATCATATGAGTAGGTCATCTCCATATCAGATTTAATCAGATTTACAAGAAAGTGCACATCTTGAAAATCAGATTTAAAAATTTGAGAAAAATATGTGGGACTTTTCAGTGTGTCTCTATGGCATGACAATGTACTTTTACTGCTGTTCCTCCCATGTAAAGGCAAATAACACTTGCTATTGGGTGTCCCAGAAATAAAACAAAGAAAAACAGACTGTAAAGCTTTACTCTTGAAAAAAATAGACTGTATTCAGAGGAATGCTATTTAACAAGCTATGGAAATTAGACACCATTAGATGCTAGGGATGACTCTTATTTATACACAAATCTCCATCCCCTCCAATTTGGTTCCCTTTTAGGTAATATTGGGGTGTTGCAAGGTCTGATGCAATGGATTATAATCTCTTTCCTTTGTATTCTTTTATGCTACAGTGTATTCCATTAGGGCTTCTTGTCCCAAAGGATAATGTTTTACCTTAGGCAAAGCTTTTTGTTTACTAACTGTTATTGTGCTGGCTAGTTTTCTGTCAGCTTGACATAAAATAGAGTCTCCAGAGAGGAGGGAGCCTTCTCAGTCACAGCTGAAGGTCAATGATTGAAGGGACATGCAGAGAAGTTGAGGCGTGGCACCACTGGGAGAGTCTATGAGAGGTTATTAGTGAAAGTGCAGTTCAATTACAGCAGAAGACCCCAGCGTTTTAGAGAGGCCAGAACCATGGATTACCCAACAATAGCAACAGCTGTGGGACAGAGCCAGGTGGTGCTCAGAAGACAAGCTGTGTGTGCTACAGAGAACAAAGCTGCAGAGCTGACCCAAGCCCCTGGAAGGATCCCAGAAGATTTTGTTACTTACATTTTGGGAGTTTGGTTTTGCTTTAATTTGATTGTGACTGTGCCCTGTTTCTTCCCTTTATTTTTTCAGGAGTCCACAGTTGAGAAGCTTTGAATTTCAAAAGACTTTGGATTTTAAAAGAGATTAGCTATTTTAAAGTGACTGAATTATTAATGTGTTTGAATTTGTAAAGACTGGTATTTTTAAAGTTATTTGTATTTTTAATGCGAGATCTTGGGATGAATGAGACAGAAAAGGTTGTGGGTTAACAGTGTTATGTTTGTGTGTTAAGTTGACAAGGGGGTCCATTGTGCTGGATGATTTTATATCAACATGACAGAGCTAAAGTCATCTGAGAAGAAGAAACCTCATTTAGGAAAGTCGCTCTATAAGATCGGGGTATAGGCAGGCTTATAAGCATTTTCGTAATTAGAGATTGACGGGGGAAGGCCCAGTCCATGGTGAGTAATGCCATTTCTGGGCTGGTAGTCCTGGGTTCTATAAGAAAGCAGGCTGAACAAGCCATATAGAACAATTCAGTAAGCAGCACCCCTTCGTGGCCCCTGCATCATCTTCTGCCTCCAGAATCCTGCCTCCTTTGAGTTCCTGTCCTGACTTCCTTTGATGATGAACAGTGATATGAAATGTAAACCAAATAGTTTCCTCCCCAACTTGCTTTTTGGTTTTGGTATTTGATCACAGCAATAAAAACCCTAAGACAGCCTGCTAGCAATGATTAATTAATAAGTGCAGTTAATTATAATTTGAATAGAGTCTATGATCTTTTCCTGGTGGATTTGAACTCCATACCATTTTTGGAGGTTTCATCAAGATCCCTGGAGACCCCTGACTTAGGACTAGGGGTCAAGAAAAGGCCCCAGACTTGGAATCTTGGGGATCCTGAGACCAGGATAGGTCCCAGTGGACTTCGAAATCTGGGGAGCCGGGGAATCACAGTTGCCACAAATTAATAGTCACTAGTCAGCCATAGGCCCCAAGTTGAGCAAGTCCAAATCAGACTTGATAGACCCTGGGAGGGAGCTGAGACTGGAATCACCAGAAATTTGCAAACTGTAAGCAAAACTAAAGTAAGAACCGACTGCTGGTTAACACCCATCTGAGACTGGTAGACCATTTTGTTCTGTTTTGGAGTCCAAACATTTGGAGAGACATAGGGGATATCAGATATGATCCAAGACCCAGTCTTGGGACAAAAAAGGAGGCACCCTTCTGCCCTTCTGGTTTTGCTATATGAGTAAAGAATGGCTACTGCATGTCTATGGCGTTTGGTCTGCTGTGCTCTCCTGGAACTGCACAAATGTCCCATCTGTTTATGTCATTTGCTTGTGGCTGGTGGATTTTTGTTTTCTAGCATGCTCAAAAGTTGTGTTGCAGACAAGGTAGCCAGAGCAGGTGAGCACACCTGCAGTGTGCTCCTCACTAGTTAGCTCCATGTCTCCTCCATCTCTAAACACTCTCTGTAACATGCTCTACCTATAGCCATTAGTCTCTACTCATCAGTCCCTAGGGCTCTCTACCCCGTCTTTGTCCCTCTCCTTGGCTCACTGGAAGCTGCTACTCAAGTCCCACAGGTACAACAGCGATTTAAAACCCTAACCCTAATGCTAACCCAAACCCTAAACCTAACCTAACCCTAACCAACCCTAACCCTAACCCTAACCCTACCCTAACCCTAACCCTAACCCTACCCTAACCCTACCCTAACCCTAACCCTAACCCTAACCCTACCCTAACCCTACCCTAACCCTAACCCTACCCTAACCCTAACCCTAACCCTACCCTAACCCTAACCCTAACCCTAACACTAACCGTATTTTCCATTTCTTCCCTTGTTCTGCTTCTGAAGAATGGATTTTTTTTTCCTGCTTGCTCTATCTTGCAGAGAAGCAGTTGACTTCTTTCTCTGACCATGGAACCCTGGTTGCTGACACCCTACCCTGTTGTAGAATATTATTTTGAGTCGCGCTACTTACGTTCATATTGCACATGTTTAACTCTGTGAAGCTCTGTTACTTTCCCTGTCTAGAACACCTGATGGTCTAATAACTGCATGGTCAATAGCAAGGCAGGAGAAATGATAGGTGAGGCTGGCAGGCAGGGAGAATAAATATAAGAAGAAATCTGGGAGGAGGGAAAAAGAAGTAACTGGAAAAGGAGGACTCCAGGGCTACATAGCAAGCCACAGAGTAAGAAACAAAGAAAGGTATACAGGCATAGAAAAGGGAAAGGTCCAGAGGCAAAAGGTAGATGAGTTAATTTAAAGTTAAGGAAAGCTGGCAAGAAACAAGCCACGCTAAGGCTGGGCATTCATAAGTCAGACTAAGCCTCTGTGTGTGGTGATTTATTTGAGAGCTGGGTGGCGGGCCCCTGAAAGAGTTACAAAACAAACAAAGAAATAACAACATACCCCACCTCTCCAGGCCACCAGGCTGTGATGATGCTGACACTGGTCCCTCTCCCTGATCACTGGATTCAGTTTTGCAGGGACTCATGTGGCTTTGGGAAATGGAATAGATTAAAGTATTGTTCTATGTTGTTCTACTCTATTAAAAGGGCTCTGGAGTAGGTCAGTCAGTCGCCTCCCCATTCCCAACCTAACCATGCTTGTTTAAAAATTTCCTAATTTCTAGGCTGGTGATGGTGGTACATGCCTTTAGTCTCAGCACTTGGGAGGCAGAGGCAGGTGTGTTTCTGTGAGTTTGAAGCCAGTCTGGTCTGCAGAGTGAGTTCTAGGACACCCAGGGCTGTTACACAGAGAAACACTGTCTCAAACAAAACAAAACAAAACAAAAACAAAAACAAACAACCCCCCCCAAAAGCACCCTAATTTCTGTCCTAGAGCAGTCAGTCACCAGATACTATGGCAAAGAAAGGATAGTAAAAAGAAAGGACAAAAAACTCCAGCACAACAAAAGACACTATATGCTTTAAAACAGCTAGCAAGGAATGCTCTCTTTTGGTTTAACTCTCTAAGTTTGGCAAAAGTATAAACTATCTAAAGATTTGTAAGACATAACATAAACTTTCTGTGCTTTAAGATTTGTAAGCATATTGGATATGGTTTCAAAATCTAAAAAAAAAAAAAAAATTCACCACCACCATCATCAAAAAAATCTAAAACAACCTAATGCCAACATTTTCTTAGTTTCTGTAGATGTCTTTTTAAAATAAGTTTTTGTTTAATGGCCTCTAGGTTACAAATACTTACATATTTTACAACTTAATGACTACAAAATATTAAAAATTACTGATTATGCTTTTCAAGTTGTCTGCCTCCATCTGCAGATACATAAAACTAGTTATAAAATCAAGTCCTCTCTCTAAAGTCCCTCACTGCACATATGCCTGCTTCCAGTAATCGGAGCTGGGCTTGTTAAAAGTCAGTATTTCTTCCAAAAGGAGGAGATAGGCAAGGTCTTTCAGTCACTGCTCCCAGCGACTTGTATGCAGTGAGACCTAGTCTAATTGTATATAGTCTCAAGTTTTTTTCCGGAGAAAGTATGCACAGGCTAAAAACTAAAAATCAGGAGAGGGTTCACCTATGTAACAATGGAAA
>PVIH01030210.1:0-12484 GCA_004025045.1 Sigmodon hispidus | reverse complement strand
TCTCTCTCTCTCTCTCTCTCTCTCTCTCTCTCTCTCTCTCTCTCTCTCTCTCTCTCTCATTCTCTTCTCTCTAGTCTAGATTTCTCTTCCTATTTATTCTCTTTGCATGCAGTCCTGCCTATCCCTCTCCTGCCTAGCTATTGGCTACTCAGCTTGTTATTAGATCAATCAGGTGCCTTAGGCAGGCAAGGTAAAACAGCAACACATCTTTCCACAGTTAACAATCCTTACATTGTTAAACAAATGCAGCATAAACAAATGTCTTTACATGGATAACAAAACTCAGCAGGAACAAATGTAGCACACTTTCATTCACATACTTAAAGTAACATTCTGCAGCATACACAAATGTAACACATCTTTGCCAAGTTAAAATAATATTCCACAACAGAAGTTTAAGTTTTCTTTCCCCATCTAGATCTCCATGGCAAAGCATTGGCCTTACAGTTCAAACTAACACTGAGCATATTAAAGTCCTAGCATATTAACCAGGGCCTCGTTCCTGCTGGACCCCACTTGCCACTGAGTCACAGCTACTGCCTCCCTTCCACGTTCACACGGGATCCCGTATTTCACAGATAACTTGACTGTGATCCTCCGGTCCTAGCTTCTAGACTAGCTGAGATCACAGACTTGTCATCTAAAAGGTCCAAGTAAGAAATTTTTTTTCTTCAGATTCTTTTCAGTATTCCAGGACTTACCATCCTACAACTGCATGTGGTGTGGACCGTGTAGAAACAGATCAGCCTGGGACTGAGGAGATGGTTGGTCTGGAAAGTACTTCCCACCTGATCTTGATGACCTCAGCTCGATCCCCAGAACCTATGTAAAAAGCTAGATTGTGGCACATGACTTTAATCCCAGCAGTAGGCAGGCTGAGGCAAGTGAATCCCTCTGGCCTATTGGCCAGGCAGCTCACCTAGTCAGCAAGCCTCAGGTTCCAGCAAGAGAGCCTTTCTCAGACCAGGTACATGGCTTCTGAGGAATGGCATCCTAATTGACCCCTAGCTTTGATGACATGCATACCTTCACACACGCACATAATAGAAATTAACCTGTGCAACCAGTATCTTTACAATCCATTCCATAAATCCTGTGGCTATAATGTTGCTTACTTTACTAAAAATAAATAATAGGGTTTTTAGTATTCACTTCATTAATAGTCTACCCAGCTGATGAATAAGTTTCTAGCTAATAGCATAAAATAAATAGCATTTATTCACAGTAACATTTTATATAAGTAAAATCGACATAAACCTCTATGGGAATCCTCAGCTTATGTAGGGTGTGTGAGTTCCTCGGAGGGAGTGGCATCCTCTATGTCTTATGCCAGTTAACCCAGTACAGTCCAACATCGAGGAGCTGTGGTCTGATAGAGTTCTCAGACACCAGAAATATCTGAATCACCATGCTCTCACAACCATGAAAAGAAACAGTCTTTAAACCCAAAAGCAGCTTTGTGTCCTTTGGCAGCTATGTGGCTATGAGAAGCCTGTTGCTGCACGTGCGTATACACACACACACACACACACACACTGCCCTCACACACTGTCTGATGGAAAGTGATTTCCCCCTGGTGGACACCTGTGGGTAACTCATCCATTTTCCTTTAAGTAAAAGCTGAAGCTTCTTAGCAGAGGCTACTGAGGAAGCCCCACACTTCCTGGGGAAGCACAGTGGGGGAGGGGCAGTTGATCTACAGTTGGACTAACTGCCACCTTCTCAGCCACCTTCTCAAAGAAGCAGAAGTGGGGAGCTGCTGCCTGGACTCTTTCACTCCATCTCTTTAGAGAGAGGGGTTAGGGTCCCGGAGAAGTCCCACAAAAGACCACCATCCACGTATGCAATCGAAAAGAGTGTTTATTGTTTCAGCATGCTATGGCATGTCATCCCACACAAAGGTAAAATGGAGAAAACCCCAAGAACGATGTGTACACCCCTTTTAAGCATAGGCAAGGGGAGTTCCTAAGGCAGTTAGGTCACTTTAGATATGACTGGCTCAAGCAAGTGACGATCACATTAACTTGTTCTAATTAGCCAGGGCTAGTCAGGGGCTGGTCAGGGTTACAGTTTTCCATTTTGGAGCAGGCCTGGACAAGTCCCAGGATTTGGCAGTTTATGGTTCAGGCCTGGACTGCATGTACAAGGAATACTTATTCTTACTGTTGGAAGTGTTAGAGATTGATTGTCCTTTGTTCGTGGCTCTTTTAGAAACTGTTTATTCACTATCAGGAAACTGAAATTGATACCTGTTATGGTGTCTACTCTCATTCCCCGTTTGACAAAGTAGATCATCTCAGACCTTGGAGATGTTTCTATTGGTAAGACTATCATCAGGTTAGTAGACTATCCTGGGGACTAACTGAACCAGGGCACAAGAGCTTAACATAAGGGGTCCAGCCAGAGGCACATGCCCATCACCAGGTATCCTCCAGTGGAATCAGGAAGCTGATTCTTACTGAATTCTGAGTGAGATTACAGAGGTGGAAATAGCCATATGGAGGTTGTTCTAAACAGGCCATTTCCTGTTCCAAAGTGAGCCCCTTATTTAAGTTGTTGCAAGTGAGTCATGGGTTTGGTCGAGAGGCTGATATTGGGATTTTAGCATCAGTTAGCTTAATGGTACCAAGACAGGAAATATTATTTAGTTAAGGCATCAATGACACAAAAGCCAACAACAGTTAGCAGAGGTAGAAGGGTCAAAGGCCACTGATGGTTGACAGAGTTTCTTCTAGAAGAAACTTGGAAAAGAGAATGGGGACCAGTTATTATTTTATCTCAGGTTACCTATGCCCAAAAAATATTCCTTTTTGATGTAACA
Source organism: Sigmodon hispidus (assembly GCA_004025045.1). NCBI lineage: Eukaryota > Metazoa > Chordata > Mammalia > Rodentia > Cricetidae > Sigmodon > Sigmodon hispidus. The sequence goes on along the minus strand of PVIH01030210.1, from coordinate 9,663 downwards.
TTGTGGGGTGGGGGAGAGACAAGGGTGATATATTTGCTTCTGCAATTACTTCCTGATGATAATAGGACATTGTTGTCAGGGCACTGAAAGACTAGAATATTAGTCAAAGGCAAGGAGGCAATTTAGAAGCATTGGGTTCATTGACTAGCTGAAGAAACAGCACTTATATTAACTGGATTGGTCCATATCAGCTCTCAGCAAGGGCTCATAGTCATTTGGAGCAGGTTATTATCAGAAATTGATGCTTGGATGTGTCTGTCAGCCAAGTGGGAACCTGCTGAGACAGATACAAACTAGAAACAAAAGTTTAAAACTTGTTAACTTATTTGAAACTTTTAGACCCATAGCCTTAGTAATTGAGGAAGGGAAGAAGTCCCAAGACCAGGAGAGAGAAAACTATCATCCTCAGAAACAGACAGGTGGGAAAACCTAGGCTGTATTTATCTGCAATCCTTTTAATCTGTGAGAAGTGGGTCCAAGTTTTATAATTCTTTGAAGCTTATGTGAATTTCCATTTTATAAAAAGACATAAAAGTTTTAGATATATTAGTATCATCAATATGTATTGAAATCCATGTTGTAGAAAAAGCAGGTTATTGCTGTTTGTAAAACAGCAGGAGCAGAATCATCATTGAGTCCTAACAAAAGCTATAGATTTGGGTTAAAAGTGTGTACATTTTCCTTCTGTCCAGAGAGCCAAGTATAGATTGGATTGAAATATGGCCTGATCTGTAAGCATCTGTAAGTTTATATTCATAAGACAACCAAAAACAATCTAAAATCATGTGACCTAAGCAGTAAACAGTCATTACTCTGTTTATTTGTGAGAATTCTATTAATATTAAACTCTGAACTTTTGAAATTTTGGATGACACAATGACAGCATTGTAAAAGAGAGAAATCTTGCAATATTTTTTATATATCTTAAGCCATTTTATATTTATTTATAAATTATATTCACATTTTTCAAAACATTTTCTCAAACCAATATAACTTGAGCCTTTATGTCTTCAGACCTTTATACTTCTTAAAGCCTTTGAATTTATATAGATTTTTTTTATTCATTTATCAGAGATGAGCAGTTACTATTAGAAAACAGTCATTTTAAATCATGAAATGTATATATCCCTTAATATGAAGCTTGTGAGTAAGGAAAACCTGTTTGCCTTTTCTTTTTAAGACACCTAGTAGCTTTAATTAATCAAAATATTGGTCAATGACCTCCAAGCAGCCTTGTTGTCTGATGTTGCTAAGCTGAAAGAGTTACAGCTAGCCGACTCATCAATACCATCAGGGATCTGAGGAGGATAAATCCCATCTGGGTGAGCAGAAGTACAGATGAAGCAGCTTCTAAAAATCTATCAAAAAAAATGACAAGAGACTGTCCCTACTCAGCCGCCACCCCACCCCAGGCTTCTGTGGCAGGACAGTGAGAGGTTTCCCTGTGGAGGAGGATGTTGGAAAAGACTGACCTAATTTTGTCAGTGTCTCGCTTGTCCATGGTCTGGGCTGGGTCCTGGCAGCAGGCATTGAATCTGGGCATCTTGCCCAGTGGTCAGTGTTACCAACAATCCAGGTGAAATCATCAGGCCATTTCATATCTTCTTTGGAAACCTTGGGAGTCATTGCTGGGAGTCTGTCATAGTAAGTTTTTTTTATCAAATAGTTTACATTTCATATTCATCAGACCATTAACAGGTTTGAGGCTCATTTTCTATTAAATATACCTGAGCTAAACAAATTTAGTCTTAATCTTGAAAAATACATCTAAATTTGGTAACATCAGGGCATCCTGTTATTCTGTAGATATATTAGTCAAATGGACCTTTTAGTTTCTGTTTTTCTTTGTTTTTATAAACATTTTTCTCTATTCACAGACATTATATAAGCAGCTAGACTGCAGTTTTCCTTTTTAGACTACAGATGTGACACTGACGATTTTAAGGAACAAGTTTGGACTTCTCTTATGAAACTCTAAATAATTAAGATCTTTAATCCTGTAATTTCAGAGGGGGCCAATCATATAGAAAGAACCCTGTAGCCAGAGGGCTGTAATACGATGATTAACCATTAACCTGTATTTTAGGCCTCAGTCTTCCCTTCTACTTTAAAGACCATGGTCCCATTTTAAACATAAACACTTTACAGTGAAGAATTACCAGTTATTTTTCTAAATTAGTAAAACCAACCCGAATTAAACCAATATGGTCAAATCTCTAACATACTTTACAATTCCCCTTTAAATTCAGCATAGTTCGTTTCCGCTCTGGCTTCCACCATCTCATCCCTCTGACTTAACTAGACGTTGGCAAACTCCCTTTGCTTTATTAGCCAGTTTCCTGCTTTCTCTCTTGTTTCTCAAACAACATGCAAATTTCCATCAAAGTCGTGGTGGTTTCTTCCAGCAAATCAGAACATAGGTACAACAACTCAAATAAGAGCAGATATATATGCATACATAACAATATATGTGTGTATGTGCATATACTTTATATTATATATGTATGTATATATAATAACATATATATAATAAAAGAAATAACTAACCTTAGGTTTGTATCAACATCAATATATAAAAACGTATATCAATATGAAACATTTGAAATTAACAGTTTTTCTTACCCTAATCAATAATAATTTGTAAACAATTCCCTTAAATGATGACAAACATATTGTAATCCATTGGATCCAAATTACCAAAACTCATGTATTATTTTCTTTTTCTGTGAAAGCAAGAGTAATTTTGTAGTGCAAATCCTAATTGGTCTTAATCAAAACCCAGAGCCAGATAGAAGGGTAAATGCTGAAAGATCAGAGAAGTGGAGGAGGAGCCACAGTCACCTGTTAGTTCCATGACTCCTCAGACCAAAAAGGGCTGAGCTCGCATCTCCACCGGCTTCACAGTCCTCCCTCTACCCAACCGTATCACTTCCTGTCTCCAGAATTAACTAGCGGCTAGCTCCACCCTCTGATCTCCAGGCAAGTTTTATTTGATAGAACACAAAGGAAATATCAGCACATTTCCCCCTTTTGTCTAAAATAAAACAAGAAGGTTATAACTAACATAGGAAAAACTGTGTACAATAAGTATAATAACTATATGCAATATATACAGGTATATCATCAGTGTCTAGCTAGCTGTGGGAGTTTCTAGTACTACAGGGCAAGCCCTGCCCTCTCTGTAGACCAGAGAGCAAGGGAGCAATGGAGGGGGGTTGTCCCTGCCATGCCTCCCTCTCTTGCTCTTCCAGGAAAATGAAGGATGTTAGTGACAGAAACAAATAGCAATAACACAGACAACCAGATACCAGTACATCAGCACCGAGATAATGATCTCTGTAGTTGGAAGTTTCTGGCCCAGCCTAGCCTGAGGTTCAGACCCACAGTCTCTTAGTCCCAAAGAACCACACAGAAGTTTATATTCATTAGAAATTGTTTGGCCTATGGCTCAGGCATATTACTTGCCAACTCTTACTCTTAAACTAACCCATGATTCTTATCTTGTTTAGCCACAAGGCTTAGTACTTTTCTCAGAGTACTACAGCATTCTCATCTTCTTTCCTCTACGTCTGCTGGCATCTCTGCTCTGCTCTTCCATTTCCCAGAATTCTCCTAGCCTGCTAGCTCTGCCTATACTCCCTGTCTGCCTTCCAGCCAATCAATGTTTTATTAAACCAGTAGAAGTGATGTGGGATGTCTTTTTGTACAGTGAATATTATTAGTTAATAAACTGTTTTGGCCTATGGAAAGGCATCTTAGAAGCAGGAAGAAAATCTGAGTATAGATAAAAAGAAAAGAGAGCAGAGTCAGAAAAGTAATCCAGCCACTAAGAGGGCAAGATATAAAAACACAGGTAAGCCATAGGCCACATGGCAAGACAGATTAATGGAAATGGGTTAAGTTAAGATGAGAGAGCTCGCTAGCAATAAGCCTGAGCCATAGGTTCAGCATATAATTAGTATAAGTGTCTGGGTCATTTTTGAGAATCTAAGCATCAGCAGGTGGGTCTATACCATGAAGCTATGCTAGACCAGAAACTTCATATTACAAATGGCGCTCAATGTGGGGCACTTACATCCACATAAAGCCTGAGAAATCTCAAAAAAAGTTCTAGATCACAAAAACAGAGCCAGAAACAGCTTCCAAGTTATGTCTTTAAACTAAGCCATAATACAGAAATGGTGTAGTGTAGGAGCTTAAATTACAAAATGGTGGATTTGCCAAGTGCAAATCAAACACCCACAGGTGATACAGAACTTTCTCATAAAGTAGTTATTTGAAATACATGTAATTTTGTGGTTTAAGATGAATTCAGGGTGGAGAGATGACTAAGAGCACTTGCTGCCCTGGCAGATGACCCAAGTTTGGTTACAAGCACCGCTATCGGGTAGCTCACAGCATCCATCACTCCAGCTCTAAGCAGATTCCTTCTTCTGTCCTCTGTAGGTACCTGCCTCATATGCATGACACCCACATGCATATAATTTAAAATAAAATAACATTCATTTCAAATAAATAATTAAAAATGAAGGCCACTTTGCATGCCAATGAGACATGTGTTTGACCAACACAACACAATCCAAGGATGCTCTGATTTGGCTTGGACCTGCTGGAGACCTGTACTAGGAAACACTGAGTCTTTAACTTGAAGTCTGGCAATTACATCACTGTTTCAGGAGAAGAAAATCCTGTCTACACAGCGTAAGCACCGCATTCACAGCACTGACAACTTCAAGTCCTGCTGAGGTGTCAGGCAGCAATTGTCATGTGCTGTGTATGTGAGGCAAAGCCCAACACATGTGCATGCTGTGTGTGGCTCTAGCAGGTGTCATGTGCTGCTGTTTACTGACAGTCACTGGACATGATCGTTATATCTTCCTGTACTGGAGATGGGACCCAGGGCTTCTCCCTGCTTCCGCAGTTATCGGAGCACAATTCTTCATGACTAAAAATGCAGTCAGCCAGAATGCCTATCAGTGGATAAATGGATGTGTATTCTAGAAAGTTTCCAGGGGCTGGAGAAATGGTTCAATGGTTAAGAATTGCTCTTTCACAGGATCCTAGCTCATTTTCCAGCACCCACGTAGGGTAGTTCACAGCTCCCTACAACTCCAGTTCCTGGGGGGTCTGCTGCTATTGGCCTCCTCAGTCACCAGCACTTACATGAACACACAGACACACAGACACACAGACACACACACACACACACACACACTTACACTCAAAGCTACACATAGAACACACAAACATACACACAAAGTTAAAATAAATCTTTGGGAGGGGGAGTTTCAAGGCAGGGTTTCTCTGTGTATCCCTCGCTGTCCTGAAACTCAGAAATCTGCCTGCCTCTGCCTCTCAAATGCTAGGATTACAGGTGTTCACTACCACTGCCCAGCATTAAAATAAATCTTCTAAAACACTTTTTAGAAAAAGAAAAATAAGTTTCCAAAATGACTCTAAACATATCTATCAGGCTTCTGTGTTGCCCATGGCAAGGAAATTCTCACACCCACTTTTGGGCTTTGTTCAGCTGTTGAACAGATTGATTCATATGAACCACGGGTTAAATCCCAACAATCCCACCCCAGTGTGAATGCATGAGAGAAGCCAGAAAGAGGGGACGCTGCTCCTGTGGCATTCTCCGGATCACACTGGCACAGTGACTTGATGCATTTGTATGTTCTCATCTACTAAGTCATCTGACAATTTTAATCAAGCTATCTGTCATCTGGTTTCTGAATTGTATATGTTGTTTGTAGATGTTGAATATTGACTCTGTTTCAAATCTTTCCGCCCATCCCTTCTACCCACCCTCACTGTGCCTGGTCCCTCCACGGTGCAGGACATTGCTGCTTCTGAGGTCCTTGAGTTCTGCTCTCACATTCCAAAGATGATTGCCATAACCATACCACAAGGTTGTAGGCTCAGGTCTGAATTGTTTTTTTCATTGAATGTCATGACTGTTGTAAGAGTGTTGTTGTGTGTCCCCATTACACTGAAATGGATGTCTCTTTTCCATAACGAGGGGCTTATTGGGAACTTCAGTCATGGAAGAATGTCTAAGACTGAAAATACTTTTTCTTTTTTTTTAACTTTATTTATTTATTTGCCTTGGTGTTTGCCTGGAACTGGAACTACAGACAGCTGTTAGCTGCCATGTGGGTGCTGGGAATCGAACCCAGGTCCTCTGGAAGAACAGCTGGTGCTCTTAACCGCTGAGCCATCTCTCTAGCCCCGAAAATACTTTTTCTATAAATACCGAGTCTGACACTTGATTTTTCTTGCATTTTCTGTTACCTTTTCTGATGTGTGATGAAAGAGTCTTGGTTCCCTGGGACAAGCTTGCAGTGGTCACAGTATGTGATTCTTCTATGTGGCTTGCTGAACTGGGTTTGCTGGCATTGAGTTGAGGACTTTTCCACTTCTGTGCTTCATGGGTCCTTGTCTGATTATGGTAACAAGATAATGGTGTTCTATTAAAGGGAGCTTGGAAGCATTTCCTATTGAGTTATGCAGAATCCTGACCAGGAGGACGTTTAGCTCTCCATTCAATGTTTGGTAGAACTCACCTGTGAGGCAGTCCATGGATGGGTGACTTTTCTATCATTGGCTCAGTCCCCTTACACGTGAAAGGTTTGAGGCTTGTTCAGGTTGTGACAACTTCAGCTATGACAGGCTGTTATTCAGCCCTCTCCAAGGGCACTAGGAGAGGAACTTCACTGTGAGGGCCACAGGCTGAGGCAGGCAGATCTGTGAGACCTGCCATGTCAAGAACAATGGGATCCATTGCTTCTTTGCAGCTGGTTTCCCTGGGTACCCAGTGGCTGATGGAGCCTGTGGCATTCATTGTCAGATCCTTAGCAAGATTACAACAGCTGGGAAGACTTCAGCCTCCTGAAAAGTAGGTCCTTTGGGACTCATGGGAGGTCATTGGCTCCTAGGGGATTCCTCTGCCTACCTGACACTGGACGCCCTCACTCATGTTATCTGCCCCCAATAACATCAGATACTCTCACGACATGAGTCTCCATGGTGCCACTGTACAGGGTCCCTTTTGTAAGCACTTGATCACACTGATAAAAGATTTTAAAAACACACAAAAGAAACTTGAAACTTGAACATCACACTGAGGTAGCAATCTATTTTGTAAAATGTTATGCAGCCAAATCCTTTTTTGTTTATTACTATTTTCTTTTTTATTTATTATGAATAAAGCCATATTTTCTATCTGTGTATATCCTTGTTCAAGTTCCCTTCCCCCTCCCGCCCCTTCCAGTCACTCTCTCTTCTCCACATCTCCCCATTTCCTCCCCAGCAAGGTCAGGAGGTCCCAAGGTCCCAATATGGCTTAGTTCTGCATCCACTCCAGGCAGATCCACTTTCCTCACCCCAACATCAAGACTGAGCCAGGTGTTCCTCTGGAGGGAGTGGTATCCAAGGTGCCAGTCCAAGGTGTTTCTGATCCTAAGCTGTTCAGTGTTTGTGGTTTGCAGCTTGGACATGCTTTGCTTTTTGCTTTTTTTTTTTTTCTTGTTTGTTTAAAGTCCACTAATGAGTGAGTACATCTCCTGCTTATCCTTCTGGGTTTGTGAGACCTCGCTCAGGAGGATGTTCTCCAAATCCATCCATTTGCCTGCAAATTTTAGGATATCATTTTTTCTTACTGCTGAGTAATACTCCATTGTGTAGATGCACCACAGTTTGCTAATCCATTCTTCAGTTAAGGGGCATCTAGGTTGTTTCCAGGTTCTTGCTATTACAAATAATGCTGCTATGAACATAGTTGAGCTAATGCCTTTGGAGTGTGAATGTGCATCTTTAGGGTATATGACCAGTAGTGGTATTGCTGGATCCTTGGGGAGATTGATTTCCAGTTTTCTGAGAAACCACCATACTGCATTCCAGAGTGGCTGAACAAGCTTACACTCCCACCTACAATGGAGGAGTGTTCCCCTTGTTCCGCATCCTCTCCAGCATAGGCTGTCATCTGTGTCTTTAATCTTAGCCATTCTGACAGGTGAAAGGTGGTATCTCAAAGTTGTTTTGATTTGCATTTCTCTGATGGCTAAAGAAGTTGAGCACTTTTTCAAGTGCCTTTCAGCCATTTGTAATTCTTCTGCTGAGAATTCCCTTTTTAGTTCTGAACCCCATTTTTTGATTGGATTATTCAAGGTTTTGGGCTCTAGATTCTTGAGTTCTTTATATATTTTAGAGATCAGTCCTCTATCACTTGTAGGGTTGGTGAAAACCTTTTCCCATTCTGTAGGCTGTTGTTTTGTCCTATGGACAGTGTCCTTGGATTTACAGAAGCTTCTCAGTTTCATGAGGTCCTATGTATTGATTTTTGTTCTTAGTGTCTGTGCCACTGGTATTATATTTAGAAAGTGGTTGCTTGTGCCAATTTGTAGATGTGTATTTCCCAATTTCTTTTCTATCAAGTTCAGAGTGGCTGGGTTTATGTTGAGATCTTTGATCCATTTGGATTTGAGTTTTGTGCAGGGTGACAGGCTTGGATCTATTTGCATTTTTCTACACACAACCATCCAGCTATGACAACACCATTTGTTAAAGATACTATCTTTTTTCCATTGGATATTTTGGGCCTCACTGTCGAAGATCAGATGTTCATAGGTTTTTGTGTTAATGCTCGGATCCTCGATTCGATTCTGTTGATCCACAAGGCTGTTTTTATGTCAGTACCAGGCTGTTTTTATTACTGTAGCTCTATAGTATAACTTGAAGTCAGGGATGCTCAACAAAAGAACCTCAGGAGGCATCACCATCCCTGACTTCAAGTTATACTATACAGCAACCAAATCTTAATTCTATTATAGTGTGCTACTATCACAATAAAGGTTATACAGTTGAGGGACTGGAGAGGGCGTAGCTCACAAGAGCACCTGCTGTGTAAGCATGGAGTTTCCACCCCCGTACCCACAGAACAAGTCCCGTGAGAGCCTGTGCACCTCCAGCCTAAGCAGGTACTGACCGATCGCTGAAGCTTTCCGGCTGCCAGCCTAACCTAAAAACCTAAACTTAGGAAAGACCTTCGCCCAAAGGAAAAAGGTAGAGAGTGATGAAGACAGCTTCCTGTGGCCTCTACACACCAGCACACACGTGTGCATACACCACACTCACACCTCAATATATACACTATACATATAATGTCCTAATAATTTTACAATAGACCCATGCCACATTTTAACAAAAATTTTAATCACTAATGAAATTCTAGTGATCTAAATTTATGGATATAAAACTTTCTAAATAACTTTCTCATCAACTTACACCTTAAATACCAAGTACAAATTTTAACCATCAGGGCTGACTGAAAGCAAAGTTCTGAAGGTGGGGCATTTGACACTAAAAGGCAACCCTCCTCTTCTAGGGCTGGCTGCCTACACTAGGAAACACCTCTTCAGGCAGTAGGCCTTCAATGCAGAAGGAAAACTGGCTTTGTGTGTGTCATATGGGCTTTGAGATCAGACACCCAGCCATTTGCTACAAGTCCGCTCTATTGAAAGATTCTGGGGAGGGGCATAAGAAAGTGTGACTGCTGGGTGGATGAGCGTTACTAGGGGTGGATGAGGGTAACTGGGAGTAGATGAGGGTAACTGGGGTGGATGAGGGTAACTGGGGGTGGATGAGGGTAACTGGGGGTGG
>PVIH01030209.1:0-12485 GCA_004025045.1 Sigmodon hispidus | reverse complement strand
GGAGGGGGAAGAGACCTTGAATAAGGATATACAGGGATGGAAAAAAAAATTCAGAGGGAAAGATGAACACAAAGAAAATATAGGTGTAGCAATCTTATTTGTATGTCTACCCTTGATAAGCCATGCTTATCATTCTTATCCTCTGTATAGTTATTGTTAACTCTTCCACATTTTAAATTCTTTTTACTGTGTTTTTTTTAATAAATACAAAATAAAGAAAAAAAAAAGAAAAAAAAAAGTACATAAAGTCCATTGCTCATCTTGATACTTTAAAACATATCAGCTTACATTTACCATTAACAAAAGAAAGTATCTCAAAACTCAACCATGTGACAGCCATGATAGTGTAGATACTTAACATCCAGTTAATTGGTCCCACCCAAAACTGCATTTGTTACCTTTTTGAGCAGTTTTAAGGCATTTTAATTACATTTAACAAAAGAATAGCAAATGAATTTGATCTTGGTGCCAAAATTAGAGTATGAATCTTAGTGCTGCTATATCCCAGCCTCCTGAATTTTAGTCAAGTAATTAAAGTTCTCTATGTCTTTGATTTCTCATCCAAAATGTTAATAGTAAGAGTATCTATCTCCTAGAAATGCTATGAGGATAAAATTAATAACCTACACATAATTTTCAAAATAGCCTCTAAAACATAAAAAGTATTAGCAAATGGTAGCTAGTAGAGGATTGTGACAATTTTTATAGTTTGAATAAAGTTTGGATTCCATTCAAAGTGGTAGATGCCTCCTCCTCCTAGCATTCACATTTAGCATAGTATCCCTCTACATTGTACTCAGACAAGCCCTACTTGTGGTAAAAAGAGGAAGTGCATGGTTCCGGGGCTAGAACAGGAAAGGCCGGTAGCATAAATCCTGATATTTTTCATTCCATCTTGAATCTGAGATGCTTTTTGAAAAAAATCATCTTCAGATCATAATGCTAAGAAGAACCCATATTAACCCATGAAAAAAAAGAGAAATGCCCTCATATGAATATTAAAATCTACAAAAGTCAGTAAAATGAATTTAAAATGCTGAGAAGTTAACAATAACTATAAAGAAGATAAAAATCATAAGCATGACTTATCAAGGGTGATAATGTAAATAAGATTGCAACACATATATTTACTTTGTGTTCAGCTTTCCCTCTGAATTTTTTTTTCTATATCTGTATATCCTTATTCAAGATCCCTTCCCCCTCCCACCACATCAGGTCATTTTTTCTTCTCCGCAACTCCCCATCCCCTCCCTGGGCAGGGAGCAGACAGTCCTATGGTCCCACTGATCCAATAATGCTTGGATCAGTCTCCACTCCTGGCAAATCCAGTTTTGTCCCCCCTCCCTCAAGAGTGAGTCAGGTGTTCCTATAGTTGGAGTGGGATCTGAAGGGTCAGTCCAGGGTGTCTCTGATCCCAAGCTGTTCAGTGGTTGCACTTTGCCACTTAGGCATGCTTGGCTTTTTTTCTTGTTTGTTTGTTTAGAGACCACTAATGAGTGAGTACATCCCCTGCTTATCTTTCTGAGATTGTGATACCTCGCTCAGGAGGACATTTTCCAAATCCATCCATTTGCCTGCGAATTTTAGGATATCATTTTTTCTTACTACTGAGTAGTATTCCATTGTGTAGATGTTTGTTAATCCATTCTTCAGTTGAGGGACATCTAGGTTGTTTCCAGGTTCTTGCTATTACAAATAATGCTGCTATGAACATAGTTAAGCTAATACCTTTGGAGTGTGAATGTGCCCCTTTAGGGTATACACCCAGAAGTGGTACTGCTGGGTCCTTGGGGAGATTGATTCTTAATTTTCTTAGAAACCACCATATTGCATTCCAAAGTGGCTGAACAAGCTTACACTCCCACCAACAATGGAGGAGTGTTCCCCTTGATCCCCATCCTCTCCAACATAGGCTGTCATCTGTGCCTTTTATCTTAGCCAATCTAACAGGTGTTAGGTGGTATCTCAAAGTTGTTTTGATTTGCATTCCTCTGATGGCTAAAGATGATGAGCACTTTTCAGATGCCTTTCTGCCATTTGTAATTCCTCTGCTGAGAATTCCCTTTTTAGATCTGTACCCCATTTTTTTGATTGGGTTATTCAAGGTTTTGGGCTCTAGATTCTTGAGCTCTTTGTATATCTTAGAGATCAGTCCTCTATCACTTGTAGGGTTGGTGAAAATCTTTTCCCATTTTGAAGGCTGTCGTTTTGTCCTATTTACAGTGTCCTTGGCTTTGCAGAAGCTTCCTAGCTTCAGGAGATCCCACTTATTGATTGTTGGTCTTAGTGTCTGTGCCACTGGTGTTATATTTAGGAAGTGGTCGCCTGTGCCAATTTGTAGAAGTGTATTTCCCAATTTCTTTTTTATCAAGTTCAAAGTGGCTGGGTTTAAGTTGAGGTCTTTGATCCACTTGGATTTGAGTTTTGTGCAGGGTGACAGGCTGGAATCTATTTGCATTTTTCTACACACTTACATCCAGCTATGCCAACACCATTTGTTAAATATAATATCTTTTTTTCCATTGAGTGTTTTGGGCCTCTATGTCAAAGATCAGGTGTTCATAGGTTTTTGGATTAATGTCTGGATCCTCAATTCTTTTTTTTTTTTTAACACTTTTATTTATTTATTTGCCTTGGTGTTTTGCCTAGAACTGGAACTACAGACAGTTGTTAGCTGCCATGTGGGTGCTGGGAATCTAAGCCGGGTACTCTGGAAGAGCAGACGGTCCTCTTAACTGCTGAGCCGTCTCTTCAGCCCCTGGATCCTCAATTCTATTCCATTGGTCCACAAGTCTGTTTTAATGCCAGTACCAGGCTGTTTTTTATTACTGTAGCTCTATAGTATAGCTTGAAGTCAGGGATGGTGATACCTCCTGAGGTTATTTTGTTGAGTAAAATTGTTTTGGCAATCCTGGCTTTCCTGTTATTCCAAATGAAATTGAGTATTGTTCTTTCAAGGCCCAAAAAATATTGTGTTGGGATTTTGATGGGCAGTGCATTGAATCTTTAGATTGCTTTTGGTAGAATTGCCATTTTTACTATGTTGATCCAACCAATCCAGGAACATGGGAGAGCTTCCCATTTTTTGATATACTCTTCAATTTCTTTCTTCAGTGATTTAAAATTTTTGTCAAATAGGTCTGTTACTTCTTTGGTTATAGTTAATCCAAGTTATCTAATACTATTTGCAGCTATTATGAAGGGTAATGTTTCCCTTATTTCTTTTTCAGCTCTTCTAACTTTAGTGTATAGAAGGGCTACTGATTTCTTTGAGTTAATCTTGTATCCTGCTACATTGCTGAAGGTGTTTGTCAGCTGTAGCAGTTCCTTGGAAGAATTTTGTGGGTCACTTATGTATACAATCATATCATCTGCAAATAGACATAGCTTCACTTCTTCTTTTCCAATTTGTATGCCCTTAATCTCTTTTTGTTCCCTTATTGCTTTAGCTAAAACTTCGAGAATTATATTGAATAGATAATGGGAGAGAGGACATCCTTGTCTAGTTCTTGATTTTAGTGGGATTGCTTTGAGTTTTTCTCCATTAAATTTGATACTGGCTGTCGGCTTCTTATAAATCGCCTTTATTATATTTAGGAATTCTCCCTGTATTCCTGATCTCTCCAGGGCTTTAATCATAAAGGAGTGTTGGGTTTTGTCAAAGGCTTTTTCTGCATCTAAGGATATGATCATGTGGTTTTGTTCCTTTAGTTTGTTTATATGAAAAACAGGCTTCTAAGAGATGATAATACAACATAACAAGATAAAACCAAATCTATCGAATGGGAGTTGAATAACACAAACAAACAAAAGAAAAAGAGCCCCACTCCCCTAAACACAGAAAAAGAGCAAGAGAGAGCCATTTTCAAGCACTCAAGAATCCAATAAAAACAGTAAACTGTATGTTATAATATATATGCAGAGACCTTTTGCAGACACATGGAGGCCCTATGCATTCTGGCTCAGTCTCTATGAATCTTGGTTTCTCAGAAGCCCTAGGGTCAGGCCAATTTTTATAATTTTCATTATCTTGTGTTTTTCTTTCAATTTCCCTCTCCCTATATTCATTAAAAGCATTTTTCTGTCACACCACTAAAAGATACCAATAGTCCTATTATGACAATACAAATGAACATGCAAATGAGCAAATGCACATTTGGGGTGGGGGTTCACAGGACAGTCCAGACAGGACCATGCTACGTAGCTAGAAACTCCATGATGCCTTGCTAATCCAGGAACCATCTACCTCACGCTCCCATGCCATCCCCAAAGACTGCATGGCCACTGCTACATAGTTTCTGGTTTGTGGTCACCCGAATAGTGTCTAATATGGTTTCCACTTCATGGAATGGATTTTAAGTCAAATCAAATATTTCCTAGTTACTCTCACAAGCTTTGTGCCATCATTGCTCCAGTATGACATGCAAGCAAGACATCATTATAGAAGAATTTGTGACTGGCTGGGTATGTATATTTCTCTTTGGTAGTATGAAGAGTACTTTCCTGAACCAAAGATGGTGGATATAAAGGTTCTAAGTAGGCACCAGCTCCCCATCCCCATGTTCAGTGCATTGTATAAATATTGTTTTCAGCAATGGGGCCTTGCAGTCAGTTTGAGGAGAGCAACCTATTTTTTTCATCCTGGATTGTTTAGAGATTCCAATGGGATCCCTGTTCTCAACAATTCAATTAGATAACCTTAAACTTGATACTAGAAGCTTCATGTAGTGATAAAATATGGCCAGATGGAGTCATCCCCATTATTTGGCATTTTCATTTAGGTAGCCCTCATATATGTGTATGTTTTCAGAAGTTTCTACTGTACTGGGTTTCCATACTAAGCCTCAGATGGCCTTAATTTTTGGCTATTTCTCCTTGTAATGTCTTCCTCATTCCCTCTGCTGTAAACACTCTCCACTTCATCCCACAGTTTTCTAACCCATCTGTCTATAATTGTATATTCTATTTCCCTTTCTTAAGAAGATGTATTTATCCCTTCTCAAATGGAGCTTGACATCAGAACTCAGGACAAGGTGTTGCTTCAGAAACTAGAATAGAATCCTAAGAATATTATCCAGCATTCAAGGTTTCTCACTCCTACATTGCTGCCAATGTACCAGTCAGATTCCTGGTTGGTAATCCACATCTTATAGAGTGGTAGATGTATGGAACTAGTAGCATTAAGCTTATTTCCTCTATAACCAGATGCATGAAACATATAAAACTTATCATGTCAATCTTGTGTAGTATTAACTAAAGATAGTCACACTTGAAAGGTTATATTTACACATTGAATTCCATTTCCCATGCAAATAGGAATTTCATGTATTTCCACAGAACATTTTATAATTTCTTTACCCTACTCCATAGGCTGAATATGACCTTAGTTTTCATAAGGACCAGATAGCCAAGAAGATTCATTAATCACCACAGGAATATCCTTACTGCTCCAATTTACTTCTGTGTCAATTGGAGAATTAGAAATATAGGCCCAATATGCTTGGTGGCCCCCATTACCTGTATATATACCACAGATAGCAAAGAACAGATTTGCAGAATTCAGAGGTTTCTGAGTCAATCAAAAGATCATCCCCCCTTTGTCACACAAACATTTAAACTGTCCCCAAGTTGGAGGATCCTCTGTTCACTACAAACTCTTTTTATATTTTTCCCCCAGAGGCCTGTCATTTATTTCAGCAGCCAAAGCATCCAAGAGACTCCTGTTACTCATACCAGATTTTTATCAATTCTGATGGAATCTACAAATTTTATTTCCAGTAAAAACATAAGCATACCCTCAACTCTGTCAAAACTTCTCTGGATTTCATTTTGATGATAAAACATCTTTATAATACAAAGGCTGACTCTATTCAGGAATCCAGGAGGAGTTTTGTTTTGTTTTGGTCTGGTTTGGTTTTCCCACAATCTAGTGTTTTTTAACAGCTTTTGTCCCTGTTCCATTAAACCTTTAAAAAAAATTAACCAGATATAAGACAAAGCAGGTTCCTAGATGGGAGATAGAAAATACAGTCCACAGGGAAATATGCAATGCTCCTAAAGAGCTTCATGAGTTTTATATTTAATTCAAGTAGAAGTCTGGGGAATATGTGTGGGAATGGATTAAAGGGTGTTGGGCAATGATGGAAGTAACATAGCATTAGATCAGGCTGAGTTAGTTGATACAGGACCTCTAAGTGAAGATTCTAGGTTTAACATGAAAGTTCACACAAAAAAAAGTGTGTGAAAGGTTTGTTGAATAATTAGCTGAAGTGTTTGTCAAAAGAAGTTGAAGATGCCTAATATTCCTTGGTTCAGTGTTGGTGAAGGAATTTTAAGACACAGAGAAATTGAAATGCTACAGTGATTATGCTCCGTAAAACTTTATCCTTCACAATGGGAAGACCCAGAAGGCATGCTCTTCAGTAATCCTATAAGATGCAAAATTTTGAGAGGGGCACCTGTACATGTGAAGAGGATTTTTGTTGTCCTTTTCCTTGTGCCAGATCTTAGGGATGCTGATGTTGCTACTCAGTTGAATGAATTAAATGCAATGGGCTTAACTGGGACATGAAGTAGCAGGGGTCAGGCAGCAGCACTGACTCTCCAAAGGCAAGAGGATCATAGTTATCATAATGAGAAACAAAGACAAAACAGTGTTCGTGACAGTCTAACCTATAATGGTCATCACAAAGTGAATTTTATAGAGGCATGATTCATATGGACCTTTGGTACTAGCTAATCAACCATGGTGTTTCAAGGCATGAAATAGATAAGAAGCCAACTAAAGTTTTGGTTGATTTGTAAAAGTAAAAAAAATTCTCAAACAATGAAGGAAAGGCTACACTAAATCATGGGAAAAGACAATCTTGACCAGTGAATCCATTTCCAGACTTGAGTCAGTTTGTAGACACAGAATCTTTTGAATGAGGGAAGTGCTCAGGTCCCCTGAGGAATGACCTTGATGAAACCCTAAAAGTTTTATTACAATTAGCCCTTCTCTAGTCCTTCCCCAAATGGGCATTTCTTCTGTGAAGAAACACCATGAATGAAAAAAGATATGCCTGAATGAGGTAAGCCAGAATCAAAAATCACAAATATCACATGTTCCCACTCATCGGAAGATCCTAGATCAAAATCCTCAAATGTGAGAAATATCCTAGGCTAACAACAGAAATTAGGACAGTAAAACAAGACCATTTCCAGGGGTGAGGGGTGGAGAGCAATCAAGAAGAGTATAGTGAGATAAAAGTCATCTGAGCAGGTAAATGGGAAAAAGGGACTCTTGAGAGACACTGAAGAAGTAAATACAGAAGAAAGGAAAGGTAAAATAACAGTATGTATGTCTGTAAAAGTCATAAGGAATCATACTACTATCTAAGAAAACACTTATAATACATGTAATCATTCCTATAAATATACAAATACAGTTTTAGCTACACATTCAATGCAATTCTCATCAAAATCCTATCACAATTTTTCACAGAACTCAAAAGAAAAATACTCAACTTCCTATAAAAACAAAAAACCAGAGTTGCCAGAACAATCCTATGCAATAAAGCAACTTCTGAAGGCATCACTATCCTTGATTTCCGGCTCTACTTTAGAACTATCATAGTAAAAACAGTTTGGCAATTGCATAAAAACAGACATGTGGATCAATGAAATCAAATTTAAAACCCTGACATTAATCTACACACCTATAAACACCTCATTTTTTTTTGACAAAGAAGCCAAAACTATACAATTGGAAAAAAAAAAAAAAAAAAACACCTTCAGCAAATGGTACCGCCATAACTAGATAGTGGCATGTAGAAGAATGCAAATAGATCTATATTTATTTCCCTGCACTAAACTTAAGTCCCAGTGAATCAAAATACCTCAACATAAATCCAGTTACACTGAGCCTGATAGAAGAGAAAGTGGAAAATATCCCTGAACACATTGGCACAGGAGATCATTTCCTAAGTATAACACCAATAGCACAGCCATTGAATGCAACAATGAAATGGATCTTTTGAAAGGTGAAGGATATGGTCAAAAATACAAAACAAAAGCCTACAGAATGGGAAAAACTCTTCACCAAATCTCTATCTGACAGAGGGCTGATCTCTAAAATATATAAAGAACTAAAGAAACTAGACATTGAAATACCAAATCATCTAATTTAAAAATGGAGTACAGGTCTAAACAGAATTCCCAACAAAAGAAATCTCAAATGGCTGGAAAACATTTAAAGAAGTGCCTATCATTCTTAGCCATCAGGGAAATGCAAATCAAAACAACTCTGCGATACCATCTTATACCTGTCAAAATAGCTAAGATAAAAAACACTAAATACAGCCTAGGCTGAAAGGGATGTTGACCAAGGGGAACTCCCCTCCATTGCTTGTAGGAGTTTAAACTTGTACAGTTTTCTTAGAAAACTATAAATCAATCTACCTCATGATCCAGCAATAACACTCTTGTGAATATACCCAAAGGATGCACATTTGTACCTTGATGTGATATTCATCACAAACATTTGCAGCTACATTCTTGGCGGCATTATTTGTAATAGCCAGAACCTGGAAATAACCTAGATGCACCTCAACTCAACAATTAATTTTAGGAAATGTAGAACATTTTCACTATGGAGTATTAGGCAGCAGAAAAAAAAAAAAGAAAGAAAGAAAAAAGAAAAAAAGAAAGAAAGAAAATGACATCGTGTAATTTGCAGGCAAATGAATGGATCTAGATAGAAAAAAAACATCCTGAGTCAGGTCACCCACACCCAGAAATACTCATAAGTAGATATTATCCAAGTGCTTTTCAAAATGTTCTTTATTTAGACATTATCTATACTTACAACTGTTACATCTATACATTTTCACGCTGTAGGTCAGGATCTGCAAATGAGGGAAAATAAGACTTTTTTTATTTTAAACTTGTGCTTCATTGCTTATCATTTTATTTTCCCATATCCACTGAGCTCAGATGCTGAAACTGCCACACGGGTTACTGTGGAAACTTGGTAAGGAAGAGGGAGACAGGTCAGTTGAGGTCAGAAGCATTTGGATGTGACTGCTGCACTCATACGTGCTCAGACAGCACTTAAGGGCTTTCTGAGAAATGATTCCATTTTTGTTTCTCAGAAAAACCAAGTCTTCTAGTAAGGGCAGGCCTGGTGAAAACCATACAAACAACCATCATTGAGATTTTGGAGGTCCTGTCTTGGAGATCTAACATCTCTATGCTCTCATCCTAGTGCTAAACCTGGATGGGACCTGAATAACTCAAGCACTCTTAAAGAGATTTGGGAATGTTTCTTTAACTTCAGTGTATCAAGACAAGGCAAGACCTTCTAAACTTGGAAAGTGAAGATAAAATAAAATGAAATATAAAAGGGAAACAATAATTCCTGAGGGGAACAGTTTACAAGAATGCCTTTTAATCAAATAAATATCTAACTCAATTTGGTAGGAATAGGCATTTCCATGAATCTGAATAAGTATAAGTCTTATACGAGCCCAGGCCAGACAAAATTACATCATACAGGAAGAGTTGGGCACAAAACTCCACTGTTAACTAAGGCACCATTGCCATCTGATAGCTTCTAGGAGATGGAGAGATGTGACGACAATCTAGGGCAAGTCCCACTCCCAGGAGTAGACATTCCAAACTGGGCGCAACGTGGAAAATAGGAAGCAGAAGAAAGAGGAGCAGGAGAAAGAGAGGGGGAGGGGCAAGGGGAGGAAGAGCAAAAGGAGATGACAATAACACGGAGTTCTGTGAGAAGGGAGATAAGGATGGAGAAGGTAGGCAAAATACATTGTTTAAATTCTCAAGTGATTAATAAAAATATGATTTTTAAAGTGTGTTCGAGGTGTTCCTGAGAACAATTTTTATTGTTTTAAGCTATTGTCTAATAATTTATAACAACAGCAATAAAAAACTAATATGCCTGCTATTGGTTGTTATTGGTGGTGATGGTGTATGTGGGGTGTGTGTGTGTGTGTGTGTGTGTGTGTGTGTGTGTGTGTCCCTTCTTTTGTTTTTCCTGATGTGAGATTATTTATTGGGCTTTCATGAGTGTAGTTCAACTCCTTAGGTTGGAGATTATTTTCTAGCACCTCCTGTAGGGCAGTATTTGTAGACAGGTATGATTTAGATATGATTTAAATATGATTTTAATGGAATATCTTATTTTCTCCAACTACAGTGATTGAAAGTTTTGCTGGATATAGTAGTCTGAGCTGGCATTGTGGCATCTTAGAGTCTGTAGCATATCTATTCAAACCATTCTGATTTTTAGAATCTCCTTTGAAAAGTCATGTTTATTCTAGTAGGGCATGCCTTTACATGTTACTTGATACATTTACCTTGCAGCTTTTAAAATTTTTTCATTTTTAGTGATTTGATTTAGTGATTTGATTATTATGTAGTGAAGGACTTTCTTTTCTAGTCCAATCTTTTGGGTATTCTGTATAATTTTTATACCTCAGTAGGTCCCTCCTTTTTATGTTAGAAAAAAAATTCACCTATGACTTTGTTAATAATATTTTCTGAGCTTTTAAGTGGGGATTTTTCTTCCTCCTTATTTCTGTTATTTTTGTTCTTGGTCTTTTCATAGTGTCCTGCATTTCCTCTATGTAGCATATCAGAATATTTTTAGATTTAACATTTTATTTGACTGATGTATCAATTTCTTCTGTTGTATCTTCAATACCTAAGAGACATTTTATATTCCATGCTTGTATTCTAATGATGAAGCTTACCTCTGTAGTCACTGTGTGAGTTGGTTAATTTTTCATTTTAAGGATGCCCCAGTTTCTGTTTTTTTATTGCTTCTATTTCCATTTATAGAAAGTGAACAGTTTTATTAATTTTCTTCAAATGTTGGTTTGTATTTTTTGTCTTTATGAGATTAATTTATTTCTTCCAATTGTTTGTGTTTTCCTTAATTTTTTAAAGGAATTTTTTTATTTCCTCTTTCAGGGCCTCTATTACCGTCATATAATTATATTTAAAGTCTTCTTCTTGTGCTTCATTTAGGCTGAAATATCCAAGGCCTGTTGTGGTAAGATAGCCGGCCTTCATCAAGGGCCCTATGGTCCTTGACATTATTGATTACATTCTTATGCTGGTATCTACACATCTATGTTTGAGATGTTTATAACTCTAGGCACTGATTTATGAGTTTGCATGTTTTATTTTCTGGTTTCTGTTTTCTCTCTGGATTTTCAGAGAGTGTAATTGCTGGATGTTGCCTGTTTTTCTGGGCTGCTCAGATGGTATATTCCCAGGAAACATCTTCTGTGTTAGAGGCTGGATACAATGAGGAGGAGGCAATTAGAGCATGGTGGTATGTGTGATCCACAGAGGATGTAATCATAGCGGGGAGGAATCTGCTGCTGGTGATCTGTTACAGCACTAGAGACAAGACTGAGAGATGGGGTCTAGGGAAGCAGAGAGGCAGGGGGAGGAGGTCTATGGGAAATCTACCTGGTTTTCTACCAGGTACAGCCAGCCTATGGTTGAGCAAGAAGTGCCTGCTGGAGTTGAAGGCTTGGATACTGCAACAAGCATGGGGGTGAGGTGAGGTTAGAAGAGATGGTCTGTAGGACTCACAGGAGATGTCCGCAAAAGAGAAGGGAGGGTGTAGCTGGCAATCTGGTGTAGTGCTATGGATAAGACTAAGTGATTGGGTCTATGAGAGCAGAAAAAGCTCTAATCTCATAATGTTTTAAAGCAAGTTTTTTAGTGGGGGCAGCACTTACCTATAAATGATGATTTTTATGTAAAATCTACATCCATAAGCCAATGTCTTAGAGAAAAGAAACTTTAAGCAACAAAGTATTAAAATAACAAATGTTTATATCAGCTCATCAATTTAAAATGTCTTTACAGGGCAAACACAAAAAACTGTATTGAATTCTTACTGGAGTTTTCTTTCTAATGGTAGTTAATTATCTTCTGAAAATGTTAATACTGAATCTTAATAAGGCTGTTATTAATATATTAAAAACACAAATGTTTATGTGTGCCAAAGACTTTGTCTTTCATTTATCTGGAAAAAGACATTCATTTCATGGTAAAATGACAGGTTTTTAAGATGGAGGAAGAATGGTTGGAAATAGATACAATTATCTTCTATACTATAAGATCACATTTGTGCTTCATGTTAGAAAAAGAAATGTGCAGGTACACATTATGAATGATTCCATAAGAACATGTTGCTAAATGTTTTTCTATGCTCTGAGTTATATGTCACCTAGAGCAGGTGATAGGGACAGGAGGAAAACAAGAGTCAGCAGTCACAGGGGTCAGCAAACCCACAGAGAGATGGTGATATGGACAAAGTTCAGAAGATGATAATGACAGAGGCACCACCAACACTGCCAGTCTCAAAGGTAAGGCTGGCTGCAAGATAGGACTAGACTTTGGAATGACTGATTACCTCTGTACCTATTGCTTATGAAATGTCCTACATGGATATATGATAGGAA